>JANHJO010008270.1:939303-953573 GCA_032468235.1 Pseudoxyrhopus heterurus | reverse complement strand
TTTACTGACCTCAGAAGGATGGAAGGCTGAGTCAACCTTGGAGCTGGTGGGATTCGATCAGCCAGACTGCTGATCTGGAGTACTCTGTTCTAACCACTTGAGCCAGTGCAGCTCCCTATATATATGTTATGTTCTTCCAGATACTGAGTATATTAGCATTAAAAATGTGTATGTGGGCTAGGATTTTTTCCTGCTTTTTCCAATGTTTATCTTCTGAGAACTTTAAACAGAATATAGGATGGAGGCAGAGGGAAAAAGGAGCTTTAGTAGTCTAAATGAATGACAGTAAAAAAACCTGACAATTGTTTGAAAGCAGATAAAGTAAATCTATCACTAAGATTGCAGATAACGATAGATATCATAAGCATTGTCAAATTTCTAAATCAATAGACTGCATAAATAAAACTGCACTTCAAGTATTGATTAGTTAGTGAGACATAACCTAATGGCAAAAAATTATCTGTAAAAAGCCTGAGCAATGCAATCTTAAATCTGAATGTCCTTATTATAAAAAGATAATAGAACAATTTGAGAAAAGAGTTGTGATCATTTTACTGGAACAAATTGATAATCTCTAAAAATATATTGCAATGGATAAACACTGTAGTTATTCAGATGGATGTTGAAAAACATTTCAAATTAGGTCTTTAAGAAGCACAGTGATATTCATCAAAGTTTTATGAGCAGCCTGCAGAAACTTGAAAACTAACCATGCAGTTTGTAAACTCAAAAGTAAGTTAAGTCAAGAATAACATTCTCTGGGGGAAATTGAGGAAAGCCACAGATTTGATTTCTGAGTATACCACCTTGCTTGTTGGTGTTCATTCATAAACAGTTCCTAGAATCATAGGCCTGGGAAATATTTTGAAGATGCAGTTTCCTAATAGATTATAATAGATGAGTGTTTAGTTTAGTTTTTTTTTTCAAAAGACAGAGGGAGACAGGAGGAAAAAAATGATTTTTTGGGATGTCTAAACTGACATACATTTCCAACTTCTGCAAAAGGAAAGTCCAGTGCCTCTTGGGTTGCTTCATCCACTGAACATTTTTCGTAATGTTTAGCTGAAGTCAGTTTTTCCATGTATATGTGTGGAACGGAATCTAAAGTTAAGGAGAAGAAGTGAGTAGTTCAAGAGGTCATGTAAGTGAGGAAACAGACAGAAGAAACTGGAGTTTTTTTGTCTAGACATAAGTCATGGGAATTGGAAACAGAACAGGTAAAAAAGGTGAAGTTCAGCTTATAAAACTCCAAGAATAATTTGAGGATTCCCAATGCATAAAGATACTTCTGGAGAATGTTATTCAACAAGAAGTCTTCTTTAGGGAATCAATACATTGTTAAATAATTGTTTAAAGACCAGCTTGATGCAAACGTGGTATTGTTATCATCATAACAGTCAGCATTATTAGCATCTGAATTCTCTTTGTAGCTAAAAAAGCTCCAAGAGCAGCTTCCAAAAATCAGTAATATGATTGCCCATATGTTCAGTTTTCCATATTACAATAACAGAATAACAGAGTTGGAAGGGACCTTGGAGGTCTTCTAGTCCAACCCCCTGCTCAAGCAGGAGACCCTGTACCATTCCAGACTGCTATTCTTAAAAGCTTCCAGTGATGGAGCACCTACATAAGAAAAAAAGAATTAGCGAGGAGAGATGTACAGCATCATAAAGAAGATTTTTCTGGGTATGCTCATTCCAGAGCTTACATTGTATCACATTAAATAAATACAGAAATAACAAAGCCAAGGTCAGGTGCCTCATTTGGAATGTTTTTTATACATAAAATGTATGTTTACTGAAAAGCCCTATCTAAGTGAAAGTAACAAGATGGATGTGTTGGAGGTATTCCTTTCATTTTTTAAAAAAACGATTTGCTGCAATTTACAGTATAATGTCTCTTGTGAGATGTTTGAGGGTAATACTCTTTTCCATTACTGCTGCTAAATTCCTACTTGTAAAGGAACTTCTTCTATCCTGAAGAAGAAATGGGACTTTAGACAACAAAATCCTGATGCTAACCCAAGTGTTATCAGTACCAGGAAAATACACAGTTGAATTATAGCAGCATTCATAACAGGCAGATAAAGCAGTGACGTTACGGCTATAATGCATGTTTCTATAGACTCCACCTGTATAGCAATGTTTATTCTCTGTGAAACTTTGGATTCCATTGAGTCTTCTTCCCTTTTCCCTGTGGGTTCAACTTTCCTTCCCTTTTCCCCAAGAGTTCAACTGATGCGGTGACCAGGACATTGGCATGCATACATATTTTGTCCCTAAATAAAGCCAGCACAGAGTTGTGGTTAATAAGTTGGATTGGAATTGGATACTCACGTTCTAGTCTCCCCTTGGTTGATTGAATGTTTAACGAATCTTTGTGGAGAAGAATAGGTCTTGTATTTCTAAAGGGCCGAAAGAATAAGCTTGAGGAATAAGAAGAGCTGCTATCAAGAAAATGGTCAGATAAAAGAAACCTGAATCTAGGGCAGAACTGTAACCTGAAAAAAGCAAACAAGCAAAGAAAAAACACAATAGAACAACCCACAGCAGGTTCCCATTTCAATTCTCAGATTAACAAGGTAAGAAAAAAGAATCCAGGAAAAGATAGTATCAATATATATTATTGAATTGTTGGGCATCCTGTGGCCCTCCATATATTATTGACTTACAGTGCTTAGCTGTAAGCTCTGTTCCATTAGATATTCTGGGAAAGAATGGAAGTTCATCAACACCTGAAAAGCCAGGGCTTCCTTACCCAGAAGTAAACATCTGGAAGAGAAAAACGCCAATCGCTGACAGATGGGAGCGAAACCTTTATTACGATGGAACATTAATTAGGGAGTGTTCTGTTTTGTTGTAGAAGTGTCCAACACCTGACCCTTCTCTAATCTGACCAAGAAACTTCATAGAGAACTGCCAAAACAACATGCCAGCAGCAAAGGAATTTGCTGCAGCAGGTAACTGAAAAGTGCTTTCCCTCTTTAACCTTATATCATTTATATTATATGAGTCAGTGGAGGAAAGCCTGGAACAGATGTTTACTGGTCAGACACTCAAGTGCTATTTAAGCAACAAATGATAGGCAGAGTATGAGATGATTTTTAATAGGTCCTTTGAGAGAAGACACACAAGTACATTCTGAAATGCTGACATCATACTTTCACAGTAAGGGGACATCCTTGTCCCTGCTACACCTTCTCATCCTATCTTTTTTTTATTAATCTCATTTGTACAGAGATGGCAAAGATCCTGGATTTTTGTTGTTGTTGTTTTGTTTAGAAAGCACACAATAAGCCAAAGCTACTCAAAGCAAATAAGATTGATAAAGAACTGTGGTCTTTTTTCTTATCTGGATGCCACTGGTTTTAAAGTGGAATATGTGTTGTTTCTAGGGAATATTTGTGTTAACTGTAGATGCTAAGAAAAAAGGGGGAAAAAAGAAAGAGAAAAGCCTTTGATGCAGCTCAGCCCACTTTGCAATGATTGGGCTTTAAAGAGAGCTTTCTGAAGAAAGTTCTCTATCTTTTAAAGCTCAGGTGAGCTTTGTGCCTTCAGCATTTCTCTTGCCTATCAACAGAGAGATAGACAACAAGCAATGTTTACTTGAGGATAGAACTCCACCAGAAAATAAAGGTATCTTTTTCCCCCCTTTTCCTCACCATGTAAGAAACAGTAAGTATATGCATGATTAACAATCACTGAGATTTTGTTTCATGTGAATGAATATCAAGTGGGAGGAGATGAAATTGGCTGCGGATAAAAAAATACCTTCCAAAATTGAACAGAAAACATTTGGCTGTCACAGGTCACTCACAGAAGGCAGGATATAAGGATATTATAGAATTATTTTTGACCCTCTCTCCATGGCAATATTGCTCTAGATTGCGGAATGGGTATATTGCTTAGTATTGGAGCAAGAGCTTTGCATGCAGAAGGCCCTGTCTTCATAACCAGCCATTTTCAGAAGTTCCCAGATGGTCAAATCTTCTGTTTTGTAATCCCACAGAACCACTGCCACGAGTTCTAGGCATAGAAGCCAGATGGGTGACTTTGGAACAGTCTCTCTCTCTCTCTGTCTCAATCCAACCCACTTTACAGGGCTATGTTGTGGGAAAAATAGAAGGTGGGAAAATTATATATGCTGCTTTGAGTCATACAAAAGAAAGGTGGGATATAACTCTAATAATGAATGAATGAGTGAGTGAATGTATAAACAACTAGTTACAATGGACAAGGCAGCTTCCTATGACTATTCTGAATTTTCGCTATTTGAGGAAAACATGCTTCCAAATTGGCATTTGCTTTTGATATTAATATTGGGGAGAACCAATTCGGTATAGCAACGAAGGCATCTGGCTAGAAACTTGGAGTCCATGAATTCTACTCCAACCTGTGACACAAAGCCAGCTGGGTGACCTTGTGTCTGTTATTCTCTCTTAGTCCTAGGAAACAAGCAATGCAAACCGCTTCCCAAGAATCTTGCCAAGAAATCTGGCAGCCACCAGGAGTCAAAAAACTGATTCGAAGGCATACACGCACAATACTGCAGGGAGTTTGATACCTGAGATGAAGGCTACTTCTTTCTTTTTATGCTAAATGCCAACAGAAAAATCTCTACTGTCGTTCAGCTGCAAGTTTCCCTAGTACTAAATAGTGACTCAAGATGATGTTATTCTCAGTACTATAGCAGTAGAGTGAGAGTCCAGTTCTTTGTGGTTTGATGTATTCAAAAGGTAGAAGCTCTGCCTGTAACGTTGGTTGCAGGAAAACACGATGGGTAGCCACATCCCTGTTATTGCTGTATTAATGATAGATAATGTCCCTCTGCTTGGGAAATACTTGTAAGCATTCCTGCTAGGATAATGATTTTGTTCTATAGAACTCTATTTTGTAAATCCCATCTTTGCTCATTATTTTCTTTTTAAATTTCCTAGCTATCAATTGTTGCTTGGTGGAAAAAAAAATGAATCGGGCAATATATTTTTAAGCATTCATTTTATGTATAATTAAAATCATAATAATTTCCTTTGGAATATGTGCAGCTGCTAGATTTCAAGTCATAATTTTTCTCCAGTTTTAAAATGCAAAATTATTAATTACCATTCTAGCCTTTGCAGGTGATATTACAATAATGAATCTAAAATCATTTTCATGAAGAGGATTACATCTAAATAATCTATTCTGGCCTAATTGCATAATTGAAAAGTTATCCTTTTCAAAATGTTATGACCAATCAAGCTACATTGATTTCCATAAACTTTCACTTGAATCTGTGTTGCTGTATTTTATGCTGTATTTGTTGTTCTGTTGCTTTTATTCTTCTTGTGTTTATCTTATTGTAATTTTATATATGTGATTTTTTAATGATGAAAAATCAATGGCACGATTAATATTTCATTTCCCTTTGTCTCTTGATCAGCATTAGCAAATTAGAAACTCAGACTACAGTCTGAACAATGAAATGTGTTGAATCTGTTTAGACCTGTCCATCTAATTCTTGGAATTTAAATTTGATATTCAAGAAAAACAAATTAGAATAAAGCTGATTATCATTAAAAAAAAAAATGATAACACTCCGTGCATTATTTTATTTTACTTGTATTGTTTATAGATGTTGCTGCTCCACATTTCCAGCCAAGTGTGTTTAAGTTTTTTTGAATCCTTTCCTTTAATCTTTTTTAATTTTGTGGAGATTTTTCTTTTCACAAACCAGATGTTTCAGGAGAAAACATGGCCAGTAGCCTAATTTTCTTTCTGTCATGCTTGATGTAATGATTGCTTCTTAGTTGCCCAGCTAATAATGATGAAACTTGGATGGACATATGGAAAAAAAAGCACTATGAGATAGTAGGAAAAAAAACCCTTGACAAACAGCTATATTGCTGCTGACATTTATCCTTACTTCATCTGCATAGAATGTTAAGATTCATCTTAGATTGATTATTTGGAGAGAGCAGGAGGATTTGGGGTTGGGAATTTTTTTTGGCTTCAGGAGGTAGATAATTTGGGGGGGGGGTTAATTTATTCATATTCTGTCAAAGAGTACAGTCCTCAGACACAGAGTACCATCAACCCCAGAGTTGAATGGAAATATGCGTAGGTTTTTATTTGCCACATAAATATGATCAGCTAATACAATCTGTCTCAATAAGAACAATCCCTATTTCTTATTTGTTAGAACATGAATGAGACTACGGGAAGGAGTCACGGCATTTGTATTTTTTCCCAAACAACCATGTGTAACAACGGTTGGTATAACATATCAAACTTAGACAGGGCTTGGTTTGATGTACTTTCAGGTGCTTTAAAAACTCCTGAGATCAGGCCACGTAGAATGTCTTTGAAGCTCAGGTTTTATTTCTTCAGAACAAAGTGAAGACATGACTTCTAATGCTGGTTCTGCAAATATCTCATCAATATTTAAAGTGTCAAGTGTATTTCTGTTAGAGGTACCAACTGCAGATCAAAGATCTTACCTCTGAGGTGTTGGATTTCCTTCAAGGGTCTTCACAGTTATGGTTTTCCTTTTATTGGGAGTGAACGTCTTTTAATACTACTTGCTTTTGCTTGAGCCTTTAACGTATTGTTTGACAACTGAGGGAATTCATTGTTTCTTTAGTACACAGTCAGGGAAAAAGCCAAAAAGAATTGTTCAGCCCAGCATGTGTTTATTTAAAGAAGAAAAGTCTGTGCGATGGGTTTTCCATGATGCTTTTATGATAACATTCTCTCTGTCCCCATTCATCAGTTCAATACTATTGCTGTTGATATTAAAAAAAACTGTCATGTTCCTAAGAAAATAGCAATAGCAATAGCAATAGCAATAGCACTGTATTTATATATCGCCTATCAGGGCTTGCAACCCTCTCTAAGTGGTTTACAATGTCAGCATATTGCCCCCAACAATCTGGGTTCTCATTTTACCTACCTTGAAAAGATGGAAGGCTGAGTCGACCTTGAGCCTGGTGGGACTTGAACTTGCAGGCAGCTGGCAGTAGTTAATTACTGTGTTCTAATCGCTGCACCACCAAGGTCTCTAAAACAATCCTTATGCTTTCTTTTCTCGCGTATTGCCATGCTGAACTATCCCATCCATCAGTGTATACAAGATAAGAGCTATTTATTTTAACCTTTGTGCAATACTCTGTTCCTTCCATTTTTTTTCTGATATTAACATTTAGCTTTTCTACCTGTTACTCAGTTGGGCAACCTATTTGCTGGACCATTTTAAGAGATACTTCAAGTCTTCATATTAGATAAAATTTTCAATTTTCTGTTTCTCATAGTTTTGAAATATAACTTTTATCATCCTCAAATTGGATGGATTATTATTTTATAGAAAAATTGAATGGCACTAGGTTATGGAAGTTTTTAGAGATTCTCATAAGGTTGATTATTAAGCAAACACACCCATCCATCTATTTATGTAATTTATCTATTCAATAATTCATTCAACATTGTATATGCTGTCACATTTATTCTAATTCAAGTTGTAAATACCATAGTAAATTCTATTTTTCATGCTTTGTTTGAATAAACAAATAGTTTCTACATATTTTTTCCATTTTCATCTTTGTAAGGTTTTTTAAATGATTCTGAAGTTCTCCAATCTGTCCAATTGTTTTTTTTTCAAATTTGTGCATATTTTTTCCTTTGTTACTGAATTTGTTACTTTGTTACTACTTTTTTAACTATGGTAGTTCCCTTAAACATTAGGAGAGTTAATTATGATTGATACTATATTTGTAATTTTTATATATTTTGCATAATTGGTAATCCAGAAGAATTGAAAGCAGAATGAAAACTTGGAACTTATCATACTGTGCTTTAAGAAGATATATTTAATAGACTGCTTTAGCCTGCAATCTATCTAGCCCAATATTGTTGATGCTGAATGGCAAACTTCACTTGATAAGGCAGGATCCTTTAAAAGTTATATTAAATTAAATTTAGCACAAGGAAGAAAGTGCCAGAATATTTGTGAGGCGTGCATGATAGTCTGCAGTCTTAGCTCCACTGACTTAATTTGTGGAGGGTAAACTTTAATCTGCTATTAAAGCTGTAGTTGATAGATCTCTAAATTAAATTGAATAAAATACATACTCCTAGAGCTCACATAGAAAGCAATAAATGGTGTTTGAGAGAGCAGAACTAGGAAATGACATTTAGGTAACATGCAGTTCATTAGTTGTTTTTTAGTAGATGTTATAGCCATCTTGATGCTGAAAGAAAATCATAACTCTGGCTGAAGATCAAAATTGAATTTATTTTCTGAAGGTGCCATAAAATCTGGAAGTATATTTCAGATGTACTTGAATAGTTACTGCTGAAGAGCCAATTGTCACCTGTGCACTATTTGGTTATTATTATCTGAAGATAGATATTGCTAGTAGATAGTTAATTGGCCATACATGCAAAAACCATATTTTACAAAGGTATATATGATCTAGTGATCTGTGATTAAACAATCTTTCATCTTTAAAATAATTAATAGGAGAAATACAATGACTTTCCAGAGCTCAGTCTCATCACTGTATTATTTCATTTATTTTAAATCCTCTCAAAACTATATTTGTCGTGTAGGAGAAAAATGGATAGCTATATACTTCTCACTATGGACAAATGTTAGTAGGGAGCAATACATTTAAACAGTGCATCATTTGCTTTGGTTTCAGTATAATTCGCTGTCATTTCTTTACATATCATTGTTCCTATTGATTTAAAAATTGCAGTTGTCCATCCTCCAGAACTATCTGTAAATACTGTATCTCCATTCACTTTGAGAAGTAGCATGGATACCATTCCTGCTATCTACATGAGAAAACGTATCTGTAAGGATTACAAAAGACAGTGGACTGTAGTACTTACCATGAAATAAAGAACTATAAAAGACCTACAAAGCCTAGTAAATAGGCAACATTTACAGTTAACGTAAGTTCTGTGGAACAAGGCATCTTCTCACTAAAATGGGAAATGCCCCTAGGTTTTTCAAAAATTGGAGTTTTTTGGGGTGTGTGATTAATTTGTTTTTTCTTTGGTTACAGGAATACATTTGCATGTGTGACACTGGATGTATTGACCACGTTCTCTACTTTGGAATATGAAGCCTAACTTCAGCATCTCAACATTTGTTGTGGTAGCAGCAGTTTTGTGCTGCTTGATGTCATCAACAGAGGCAGATAGTAAGTAATTTCCTGATGGAAGTATATTATGATTAGGATCATTGTAAGATTGTTTCATAAAAAATTAGCTTTCAAATGATAGAATGTAAAGGTAAATCATCAATTTTTAGTTTGTATGATGCTAGCAAACAAATCATAAACTTACCATAAGTGTATTGAATTCTTTCATTGTCTTTCATTACAAAATTTCAGCTCAGTGTGAATGGATACCAGGACAATTCTTGATTAAATATTTTGTCCAATATCAGTTTTTCATTCCTTTAATGTTAATGTTGCTTCTTTTCTTGTAATGTTATAATTTTTTCACATGCAGAGTATCCTTGTCTTTTATATAGTTCTTATGCTCCCACTTAGGATTCACTGACTTTGAGAAAGAAAAGAAAGAAATATATATATATTTTAATAGTTTGGTACAATATAATAACCTTTACACATTTTACACCCTTTTTAATGTAATTATATATTGTGTTATCTGTTTAGGAAATTGATTATAAGCACATTTGGATCCCCAATCATGGAAGTAATTGGGTTTATATAGTAATACATGTGTTCTTAAAGCCTGTTACTTTTTGCACTGAATGGCATATGAATACATATACCAACTGTATGTTTACATATATGTACCTACACATACAATTATATCTAGTTAAATTACCATTCAGTGTTTGAATAACTGTGGAGAATCTGCATGTGCCCGCTAAGAGTATGGAAGACTTTGAGACTATTGACAGGATCTGAGAGAGCACGGGGATTGCACTAATTTATAGATGTTTATAATGGCCAAAATTTCATGTGATAGCTCAGTCTCAGAAGATGTTGTGTAATTGTAGCCTAGAGCCATACCAATCACTAAGAATTTATTCATTGTAGTGGTTTAATAGTTCCACTAATATGAATCGGATGATAATATTTTATGATGTTCATCTGCAACAAATATAATGACTTGCATCTGATTAGGAAAAATCAAAAGATACAGGATTGGAGAGTTCTGCTTAGTGGCAATACATGTGGCGTGGATTGAGGAGGATTGACTGATGACTAGATGAACATGAACAGGCAATGTCATGGAGCAGCTAGAAAGGCTAATGCAGTCTTTACTGCATCCAGATCATAAGAAATAATACTTCGTATCTATGCTAGATATCCTGTTTCTCCGACAATACGACCCACCTCAAAAATAAGCCCCACTGAGGGAGTACAAGCTAAATTTTTAAGGACTGTTTTTATAGTAGTGCAAAATGTCTCTAGTGTAGTCCTTCATTGTGAGGCAAGCATGATTAGAATGGATTTTATATTTGCATTTGCCTGTGTATATTTTTAGAATGGTTAATCTAAAAATGTAGATCTGGGACCTTAATTCTTGTGGATAATTTTGCATCAGCTTGGAGATCAATTCCACAAATTATATAGTTATGGTCTATTGTAAGATGAATTACAAATATAACATTACCAAAATGTGGTGGATTTATATTTTTAAAATAGGTTTTGGCTATAGAAACAATTTGATTTGTTCTCTTCCCAGAGAGATTTTCTTCAGTAGTCTTATATATTTATTTTAGACCAGTAAATTATCTAAATCTGATAACTAATCCCAAATCTAATGGTAATAGTTATCACATTTTAATGCACTCCCAAAAGCATTACTTGATGAAACGGTTAAGAATGTCTCCCAATTTTCCAGACTTTGTCCTTGTGATGAAGGGGTGGTAGAAAATATGACGCACATATAATTTCATTGTTCATTGTATAAAGATACATGGTTACATTTTATCCCTTTGTTAATTCCAGGTCCCACATACTTATTTTATATATACTTATTGTTAGCTGACAGTATAATTCATTTTATTTGAATGTGGCTGGATTTTGTTTTATTTCCTACATCATTTGTTTCTATTAATTAACTTGATATATAGACATGGTTATTTATTTAACTTTTATTATTTATATTTATCAAATTTTATTTTATAATATTTTATGTTTTTAAAATCTTGTTTTACCCTTTATGCTTTTCTAAATAGAATATTGTTCATGAATGAATGAATGAATGACTCCTTTTTATTTAAAAAAAAAATGTTTTCATGTAGGAAAATATTACTACCTGTTAAGAGGTTCTGACATGTACAGAGGTCAGGACTGATACTGTAAAGAGCAAATTGGCCAAATTGATCAACTACAACTGATAGCAGTCCTGAATATTGGCAATTTTATTTTTCTCTGAAGTCAGTGCAACAGGTAGAAATCAAAGTAGTCGAATATAAAGTGCTGATACTGTATGGGCATGTGAACACCATGTATGTAGTGGTCCCCATTGATTTTGTGGAGAAACTGAATGCTGGTGAATAGCATTAAAATGGTTACTAAAAAAGTGGAGTCAGGAGAAAGACTTATTGATGATTTCTTTCATTTATATTTTTAAATAGCATTCAGGTGATTTCCTTGTAGCTGAGAAGGTATAATTATGAACATAACCCATCTCCCCAGTTTATACACAGCCATTTCCCCTACTGCTCTGAAGTCACAGAAAAGTACCATAGGAATGTCAGGCCCAATTAAGATCTGCTACATGTTTGGTATGCCTCTGTTCTAAGGCTATGGTACAGATTAGAGCTATACTTGACCTGGGCTTTGTAAGATAATTATATGTAGAAATGGAGCATAATTAATAATGCAGCAGGATATATATGGATCATTTGTGCTGTATGTATCTGAAAGCATAGAGCCTTGGGTTTCTCACTTCAAAATCTGTTCATTGTTGCAGTGGCATTTTTTCTGCAGCGGCTGATGCTCCAGCTTCTGGATAGGTAGTCAGCTGGGTTAGAGGGAAGCTTTTTCCATGATTGAAATGCCATTTAGGAGTTTATACTAAAAATGGAAGTTTTCCTCCAGTTAGTAGCCTTAAAAGTAGTCACTTTTCAGTATTTGAATGCAGGGAGTGTCCAGATTTCCCTGCTGTAAAAAACATATATGTCAAATATTTCTGTGAAGATGGCATAGACTTTGCTGGTGCTAACAAAAATAGGAGCGAAGTCAAATTAACATATGTTAATTTGACTAATTTTCCATTTATTTATTTGCTGAATTTCTTCTCATTAGTTTTTTAAGGGTAACCATATTGGTATTATAGCTTCTATTTTTAGAAGTGATTCGGAATGATTGCTGTACATTTTCTCTGTCTGCTTCTTGTTTCTCTTTTATGTGACCTCTGTTTTCCCCCTTCTATCAGCTTTTGACGGTGCAATGGAAAACAGCTTTCAGATTCATTTAATGTTAATTTCAATTGTCAAAGAAAAAATGCTTTTACCAGGTTTCTGGAATCTATTCTTACTAAAATTCCAAACACTGCAAAAAATAACATTCTGAAAACAAGGAACTGAAAATTAGTTCTTCCCAGGGAGACTGTTGCATGATTTTAGTCCCTTTATTAGGCTTTATGTTTGAGGTTTGGAGCAAGGCTTCCATTAGCCAAGGCTAGGTCTGAATGACCTGCCACAGCTCTGTTTCCATGGCAGGTAAGTTTCAGTTTATCTCAAACACAATTTCCAAGCCTTTGGAAAGAGTTTGGAGAGGGGGATGGGGCTGGCAGCTATCAGAAATCACTTTGTCTGATGGAAGAACAAAAGTAGTAAATGGAGGTGTTAGCCAATAGAGGATATGCTCAATTACCTACACTTGACATATTGACATTTGAGAGGAACTGTGTTTCTTCAGTGAAAGACCAGGGATATGTTTTCAGTAAGGGGAGCTGTCCTGTCTTCTGACACTTGCACTGATAAATCTGGGATTTATATGGTTATCCCTTGCATGGGTCTTTCAATCTTATAACTAATAGTTTCTCCAACATAAAGATACGTGCCCTTAATTAATTCCAGCAAATGGAAACCTGTAATAAATAGCATCATTTCAAGAGATTAGAGCAGCAGCTTTTCTAATCAGGAGGCTTTACTATTTCTCTTACACCTATTGGAGTGTACATGACCTCTTCTTATTGAAAGTATTAATTATCAGTATATATGTATGTATATACAATGCCAGATGGGCATTTCTTCCTTGAAAAGTATAAGGTCTTCACTTTACATTGTGATTTTGTACTCCCAGCAAATAACTGGTTTGTTTTTTCTTAGTAATTTGTCATTTCTGGATTCTCTTTTCTTTTGAGCTTCACATCTGAGGTCTTCTTGATAGCCATGTGAAATGTTCTGAGAGTCTCAAGCTTTCTGTCATCCAATTTTGCTGGAGGCCAGCCAGAGTTTTAACTGGCAGAATAAAGTGACCCTTGTAACTTGTCACTTCTAAGATGTTGCAAGCAGCTGTGTTCAGACTTTGCATCTGGAGGAAAAACATAATGCATCTTTAAATACAGCTCTAGCTTTCTGTACTTAAACAAATCATTGCATTTCTTTCACTCATTGTTTTTTCCAATACTTCACAAACAGTGATAGTTTATTTGAAAAGGCTCAGAAGTGACCAACACAGGGTAGCTTTTTTTTAAAAAGGGCTCCTTTATCCCATTCTGCTTCCTTATTATACTTTATCGTCCTAAATTGTGTGCAAGCGTGCAAATAGTTTTATTAAGATGGATGACATTTGCTTACTAACATTTCTGAATTGCAAGTAATCAAGTGTAGCTAGCAACAATATATTTAAGGAGCTAGAGCTTTTTTAAGATAAAGAACTGAAGCAACCATGCAGAAGAATACTAACTTGCAAAAACAGGATGGCTGAAGTCTTTGTGGCTTGATTAGGTAATAAAGATGTATGTCTGCAGACTACTTTATTTAGCATCCACCCTTACATTTCTGGATAAGATTTGCATATTATAACTGCTTATTAAAATCCTTTTTCAGCCTTTTCTCTCTTGGACCAGCCGCTGTAGTATGGAAACATGTTGATGAATGTGTGTGACCAGACTCCTACATTCTCTTCCACTTTTGGAAACTTGGAAGTTCCAACAGAACAGAATAAATATATGTAATTCAGAGCTGAATTGTGGAATACTCATTGCTTCTTAATGTTGGAAGGAAATATCCTTTTTGGGTTCTGCTCCAAGTGGGAAGAAAGACCCTGGAAGCATGGTGACTGCTTGGAA
>JANHJO010008270.1:921517-931967 GCA_032468235.1 Pseudoxyrhopus heterurus | reverse complement strand
CACATAAGTAGTCCTTGAATTATAACTGTTCATTTAATGATGGTTTGAAGTTACAACAGCCTCAGAAAAAAGTGATTTGCTACCTGTACTTGCCCTTATGACTGGTGTACCATCTCACTTGATTGCAACTTGGGTTCTTAACAACTGACTCATATTTATGACCAGTTGCAACATACTGTGGTCATGTGATTGTGATCTGTGGCTTTGTTGTAAAATTCATTGGCTTCCATTGGGAAAGCTGGATTTGCTTAACAACCACATGATTTGCTTAACAACCAAGTGATTTATTTAACAACCTGGTGATTCACTTAACAATTAGTGTAAAAATGGTCATAAAATTGGATTCAGTCATATGGTGACTTGACGTATTGTACGACTGCACCAACATAATGACCCCAAATTCAAGTTCCAATTGTGGTTGTAAGTTGAAGATTACCTGTAAGATTAATTACAAACATTTCTACTGCACAAGAGCAATGAGATTAAGTATCATCATTAGAGATCATCCAGCATATATGCTGCCTTCTTTGGGAAGAAGCAATAGTGATAAATTTTGCTCAAAGCCTGGTGGCAACAATACAAAAGTGATTTTCCATTGGCTGCTTCTGGAACATTTCTTTAATTTCTAAGTCTAGTTTACGGTCCTAGTATTTCCTGGTTAATCCTCTGTAAGTACTAACAGGTCCCACCCTATTTTGATCCCCAGCCTAGAAAAGTTTGACCTGGTGCTGCCAATTGTTGAAGCTTTTTGAAAAGCAGAATATCAATAAAGCAGCATGTCAACAAGCAAATAATGGGAAAAAAAGTCTTGCTTATATGCTAAATTTAATCAATATTAATAAACCTAATTAAATGGTTTTTATCATCATTGACTATGCACTTTATCAGCCTTCTCATTGCAATTATATTTTTTCTTGTGTAAAATACTACTTTAACGGTATTCATGTGCAATGTATATGGTTAGATAATAGTAAATAAGTTATATCTGCATTTTGTTCCATTTTTAATTTAGCTTTAGACCAAGCAAGATGCATAGATGGAACAATGTACATTACGTGTTTCTAGATTTCAGGATAGGGGTAGAAACATTACTTAAGCATTCATTTTGAATGAGCAACATTACAATAGTAGTCTTTAGGCTTCAATTGTTATTTCCACCTCTTTCCTGTGAATGTCTTGCATAAAACTATGGTTTGCTCAGAAGGAAGAATGTAGAAATACATGATCTTAAAAAATAGTTTCCTTCATTGTCTAAACTCAGAATTGGAAAATAGTTTCAACTATTAAGAAATATTTAGCAGGTGTTTCAAAGAAAGAAGGGTAAAAACACCTTAAGTGTCATTTAGTCTGAGGATCAAATGTACTGCACATATTTGAAAACATTCAACTTAGAAAATGGAGTGCTAGTTTTTTAAAAAAAAACAGAATATTGTTTTTTTTTTATCAGGAAGCTTAGTTCAGAAAAGATGCAAAGTGGGTAGTAACAGACCTTTATAAAGCTGACAATTTTCAGTTCTTAAATCTGGATAGCTCTCTCTGTCATACCTATAAAAACATATCTAAATTTGGAAGTCAGCCCATTCCTTGGAAGCAGGAACCAGAATTCACCTGAATACTTACAGGAATGTTCTCCATGGTCGAAAGATAGGATACACAGAGGCACCTTTGTTCAGCATCACATAATTTCTATTTATCATAGTTTGGCATACTGGCACCTTCTACAGAGGTTCATAGCCTACTTCTTGTTACTGAGATGGACAAGGATGAGACCACATGTACTTGATAGCCTGTGGTATAGAAAAGACTCTTGGCACTAAACCTAACTCACCATGGTATAAATTAGATAATTTGTTGTAATAGTAGTACAGTAATTGTTATGTATTGTATATAGCATACATAGTTTCAGTTGAAGTTCTCAGTCTGGTCCTCTTTTGGAGTGGGAGGATACTTTCTCCTGATTGGTTGTCTGGCTGAGCAGTTTCCTATAAAAGGAGCTCTGTCAGCCAGGGAAGTTTAGTTACAGTTGCCTCACAGGCAGTATTGAATAAAGAGCTGTTAGAAGTCACTCTGGCCTAGCTTCCATTCTTCACTCAGAATTTAACAGTAATAATAACAATAACTTACTAAACATACAGGAACCAGCACACCAAATGTATAGCAAAGAAAACATGAATATCAATATAATAAGAATATGAACAATGTGTTGGCAAGGAAAAGCATTACATGGTCAATTTTTACAGAAGATCAAGGAAAATTGGATAAAGGTAACACTTCTCAATGGCTTACACCTGGGACATTAAAAAAAAAACCCCTGAAGGGGTTGCTCAAGAGCAAATTATTCAAACCAATGCAATGAAGGCCAGAATTGAAAAATCATCAAATAATTCAAAGTACATATTATACTGTATCTATCTATTTATATCTGTTTGTCTTTAAGAAACACTAGACCATATAAAGATCTAGATCATCAAATTTTGATGAGCGTCCCTTCAGTCCCCTCATCTAAGTCATTTATGAAGATGTTAAAGAGCACTGGGCCCAGAGATATTGAAAAACAGTTGGTGTTGACTCTTAGCAAACACATAGATTGATTTTCTTCATGGTGATCTACAGTCAGCCTGGTTCTTCAGGTCTCTCTGTGGTGTATCCATCACCACTGTAACTAAATCTATTTACTTTGCTGCTTCGTTGGTCTTCTCTTTCCTTCACCTTTGCCAGCATTATAGAGTTCTCCACAGAGTAATCATTTGTGTCTTCACTGATTTGTTTAATGATGCATCTGTTTGTTTTACTGACTTTTCTAGATATATTTTCTAGATATTCCCAGAGTCCAAAAAGTCAATATTGTTCTATCTTTCTTCTTCAAAGTCCATTTGCCTCTGATATCTGTATTAATGTCAGCCTTGCTCTAAGAAGGTTGGGAGAAAAAAATTATGTCTTAATATGGCATTAGTTTAAAGTTTGTGAGTTAAATATCCTTGCTGTACAGTATAGGGAGGGACATAATCCAGCAGTTCAAATATATTGTTAACTAAGTGTGGACTTCCTTCATTTCAAATAAATTACATTGATTGAAGGACTACAGTGAACAGATCAAATAATGGGATTGCAAGGGAAGGACTGGATTAAAGACAGTCTTCTCCTGCAGTCATGGTTACCTTGAAAGTGTGAGGTTAATGTCTTTCTTCCAAATAATATTATGCCCCTAATATTGGGAAAAGGCTTTAATTTTGTCTTTCCCCTAGTGATTGTAAGATAATCAAGATAATTGTTTCCATGTCGCTAATAGCTATGGTGAAAAAGCAATCTTTTTAAACATTAAAGAGATTAAATTAGGTCTTCTTCACAAGCCATTTGAGGGGGAGGGGCAAAAAGTGTTAAATTTCATCTTGACATAGTCCAATTCAGAAAATAGTTTTTATCCATCTGATCTGAAAAAAAGTTCCTAACTATAGTTTTTTTTCTTGATGATATAATCCTCTTTCTTCCCTAAATAGTATTGACTGCTTTTTTCCTCATTGTGAATCAATTTTAACACAATTTTATTAAATTTACCTCCGGGGGTAACTGGTTCCAAAGAGCCGGAGCTGCCACAGAGAAGGCCCTCCCTTGCAGGCCCGCTAGCCGGCACTGCCTAGCAGACCGGACCCGCAGGAGGCTGACCCATGTGTGATCTAACAGGGTGCTAGGACGTATGAGGTAGGAGGCGGTCTCGAAGATAGCCTGGCCCTGAGCCATGTAGGGCTTTAAAGGTAATAACCAACACCTTGAATTATATACGGAGACCAATAGGAAGCCAGTGCAGCTTGCACAAGAGTGGTGTTATGTGGGTGTACCGAGGTGCACCCACAATTGCTCGCATGGCTGCCTTCTGGACTAGCTGCAGTCTCCGGACACTCTTTAAGGGTAACCCCATGTAGAGCGCATTGCAATAGTCCAGCCTCGAGGTGATTAGGGCATGAGTGACTGAGTAAAGCCTCCCAATCCAAAAAGGTTTGCAATTGGTGCACCAGGTGAACCTGTGCAAAGGCCCCCTGTTGATAGCCTGAATGCACATGGTCATAAAGTTGAGGCAGATGTTTCTGAGGACCCAAGGTCATGTCAAAGAGCATGACCTGGTTCATGTTCCCTGAGTTGTTGGCTTGGGAGTTTGGGTGAACTACATCTTCTGACATGTAGTTGACATCCTCTGTTAGCTGAAGGCTTCTGCCCCAGAAACAGGCTGGGATTTTTCCTCTCCACTCTAATAGTGCATAAGAGTGAGAGGTGTCTTGGTCCATTTTCATGTCCAGTATCAATAATTGCTGATCTGGAACCAGCACCATCACTGCTTGGAGGATCTGTTCTTCTGTCCAGGCGTCCCTAGGGATTCAATCACTACACGTGATTCCACCTGGCCATTTTGTTTCTAATACCATTTAATAACTGTCATGGGGCCCATTTTGCTTGTCTGGCTCATTTCTCTGGATGTGGTCATCACTCTTGGGAAAGGGGTAGATGAGCCTCCACTTGTAGTGCTTCCCCCAAAAGGGTCACTGACAATCGGGCCCTTTAACAGTGGTGAGCCTGACCTGGCCTAGGTACACCAACATTCCTTGGAGGGAGTTATAGGCCTTGATTAAAAATAATGGCCATTAAGATAAAATCAAATTAAGCAACACAATAATATAAAACATTAAACCTTATAATGAGCATTGTTGCTCAAGTTAAAATATCCCAGAGATTGTCCTTTTTCGCCCTTCACCAATCCTGTTGCTTCATAAGCATGTCCTCTGCAGATCCAGTGTGAGGACTATCGAGTCTATCTCTCATGGCAGCCAGTATACAGTCTCCAGGCCGAGATATAGCCATCCTCTTCCCTAGGGGTGGCAATGTCTCTCTCTTTCTGAAGAAGTCCAGCCTCTTTTCCTCATAGGAGTTTCATTCTTTTCACTCCCTCTCAGTCCTTTGTTTTTTTTCTGAACTGCTCAAAATCCTACTCCTCAGCACTTAACTTCCCCTGATGGGGACTACATTTCCTAGAAATCCTCTCCAGGACCCCTTCCTGTTCCAATTCCAGGGAAGAGGCCCCAACCAGACAGTCAACTAGGAATGCTACTAATGGAGCAGGCTACATAAGGGTGAATCTATAGATGAGTTCACTTGGTCTTGATTATCAACAAGAATGAGTTCTTCAGCAAGATTTTTTTAAATTTTTTTTTAATCTTACTTTTACTGTTTTTTCCCCATAAATAAGGCAATGAAGAACATATCTACTCCTTTTTTCTCTTCTTATTTTCCCCACAACAATCTGTGTGTGATCAGCAGTCACCATCTCCTGGTTTCTACATCACAGCTTAACCACTAGACCAAACTGGCTCTTGCACTGGTTTGATTGATTTTTTTTAGGGGCTGGCTAAAAAATAGGAGTTGGGTGTAATAACAGTCATAATCAGACTGTGATTGTCACAGTCAGGCGGTCAGATTTATGATGTCTAAATGTGACCTTTGTATCCTTGATCAAATCTTGCTTGTTTTTAATCTCCTTGCTTCTGTTGAGAATTACCCAACTTCCTGTCCTAAAGGTTGCAAAGCAAGTTATACAAAGCCGCAAGAGTGACAATTATTGTGTATAATAAATTGTAACAGCTCACTCTTTCAACTTGTTTTAGCATGCACATATAAAGGAGAAAGCAGACTGACTAAGAAATTTAAAGCCCTGAAGCCATTATCAGTTCTCAGAAGCTTTTTTAGTTTTTAATTGGCATTTTCAAAGTATACCTTAATATTTATTGTAATGATGACATTATTTTTTGAGTTTGTGTTAGATTACCCGCCCCCTTAACTTTCTTCTTATTGAAATAGTCTTTAATTACCTTTGATATGAAATTGGCTAGAAGAATATAAATTTTTTTTTTCCTCAGAGGAGCTAATTAGCTTCTCACATTGCCATCTTAAAATTGAGCTATGACTCTATCTGGGGGAAAAAACAGGAATTTTTTTCTCTACTCCACAGGAATGTTATCTTACTCTGACCAACAAGAATGGAAAAATACATACAGCAGTATGGAGGTGTGACAACACTGATAAATCTGATTTGGAATTCTGGTTAATCATGTGTTACCTGGAACATATAATTGCTATAGTCTATGCTTTAGAACAGGGTTCATGTGAAACAGATTTGGGGAGTGACAACAGCTGATCATATGGACAGAATAGGACAGGCTTTGGAGGCAATGATCCAGTTTCTAGGTCACATTCTGCCCATCAATCTGCAGAAGCACTATGGGTAGGATGGTCACTTTGTATAAGCAGCAGAGAGTTTTAGTCATCACAGAACCAGCAGACTGATTGCACAAATGACAACTTCTGCTTTGACCACCCATTGTACCTGTGCAAATACTTGACATAGTACAGGAAGCATGGGAAACAGCAATCTTAGAAATAATCAGACTGTCTTGCTAGTGCCTTGATTTTCCTCAATTCATTAGGTTTGGGGTACCTGCTCATGGAATGGGGTGTGTGGATAGAAGAAAAAATATGTTTTCTATTTCCTGATTGATAGACAGGTTTATTAATTGCTAGTAAGCCATTGGATTGGTTTGTTCTGGAAAATATTTTGCATGCAACTTAAGATCACAATGGGAAAAAGTGGTGATGGTGATGGTGATGATGATGACCTGCCTTATGCTTTATTCTCAGAGCTCCTGGACCCACATCACCAGAGGCCTTCAGGAGGACTGTGTTGTTACACCTTCAATCTTCTAAGGTGTTATCTGCCATGACCTTCCAAAGGCCAAGTAGAGAGGTGCCTGGTGCTTTAGAGTGAGCCTCAGTCTGGGTGCATCCAGTTCCTGCACATGGGCTGTGAAAGGTGCTAGAGAGCTGTCTACCTTCCCTTAATATTTTGACAAATATAATAAATGGTTTGGAGGAACCAGACCAAACAGCTAAATAACAACCACCTATCAAGAGAGGCTTGGGGGGGGGGTCTCTTTCTCTGGATGTATTCAAGCAAAGGGAAGGCAGCCATTCCTTAGGACTGCTTTCATTCAACGTCTCTCAGAGGATACTGAGAGGCTGGACTGAGGTCCTTTCACAAAGCCAGTGTAGTGGTAGTGGGTGTGATGGCATCATCACCTGAAGAACAGGGGGCTCTTCTGGGGGGGAGTAAAGAGATATTCTAGCATGGAATTGATTCAGGGGAGGAAACATCTGAGATAAAACCCTCTGCCATTTCCCAAGGGAAGGCAGTCAGTTTGGTGAGATTCTTGTAAACAGGTGTTTGACAATAAAGGAATTGCTTTAGCCATTCAGGCAAGTGCTGTAGTTGCTTGTACCTGACAGTAGGTAAGGTGTTGGATAAGAACCAGGGTTCAGTCTCTTTTCTGTCATGGAAGCTCACTGGTTGACTTTAGACCAGTCACTTTCTGTTAACCTAAACTATGTCAAAGGACTATAGTCGGGAAAATTGGAGAAGGGAATACTGTTGTGGGACTATTTTTAAGTTTCTTTAAAGTGAACATCAGCACACCTTCAAGGAAGCATAAATTGTCTTATTGTTCAGTGCTGGATGCAAAAACAAGTCTAAAAGGGGGAGCAGAGGCACTCCCTCTTTATAGATTTAGGAAAATTATAATTTAATATGCATATACATTTAATTTGATTTTGATTAATTTACCACATATGCATGGTAATGTACATGGCAATAAAGTGAAAAAGTGATAATGGGTATGGATGCAATGGCACCCTTGAGTTAAAGAGTCAAAGAAACTGCATCTGAAGCTGCAACATTCCTTTAGTCCAGTGTTTCTCAATCTTGGAAACTTTAAGATGCATGGATTTCAACTCCCAGAATGTGTTGGCTGGAGTATTCTGGGAATTGAAGTCTACACATCTTAAAGATGCCATGGTTGAGAAATACTGCTCTACTGCCTCAATAACCACTGAGTTCCCAGTCCTATATGTTAATCCCTTATTGTCCTAGTTATGACTTACCCCATCTACCCTTACCCTTGTAAGGTTCTTTGTACAGAGTGTTCCAAGCATTGAACTGAAGCTATCATTTAGCAGATAGCTACATGAGCAGATCTATCATTTTGTTTTCCTTGGGAAGATATACCTGATAAGAGACTTTTCAATTTAAGTCAAACAATTCTACAGGTAGTCCTCGACTTACGACCATTCATTTATAAACTATTTGAAGTTACGACAGCGCAGAAAAAAGTTACTTACAATCAGTTCTTGCACTTACAACTGTTGCAGCATGGTCACATGATGTATTTGCCCATCATTTTTTTTTCACCACAAATAGCAATCCTATCAAGCCTACTTCTAATAAGTCTGAAAATTTCAATACAGGTCAGAAGTATGTCTTAGTGGGTTATATACCGAGGTGCTATTCAGCCAGTTCCGACAGGTTCCAGAGAACCCGTAGTGATAATTCGGAGAACCGGCAAATACCACCTCTGACTGGCTGACCGCATAGCCACGCCCACCAAGCCATGCCCACAGAACCGGTGATAAAAAATTTGAATCCCACCACTGGTTATACAAATAAAAACATCACACAGGTTATAAAAATAGGTAAATTCACACAGGCCCTAAAGGGAAACGGAAATCATGCAAAATCTTGTACCCTGAGAGATGACATAAATTAGCATCAGTATGAGGAGGACTATAGATATCTTTCTGACAGATCATCCTCTAAGGTAGATTGAACTAGAAAGAGAGACTGATGGATTTGTGGATTAAAGTAGACTTAGGTCTCCCTATGGCAGGTCCAGCATTTTAGCCACTGTTTCAGACTCATTATATGTGGTAACAAAATGTATTACTTGATTTGAACCTGTGGGGAAAACTTTAGTAGTGCAATATAGAGCAGAGACAAGTCCTTTGTAGTCAAAAAGCAAAATTTTTCAACATTTGAACCAGGAAAGCAAAAGTCAAGAAGGTTTAAAAAGTGGGTGGAAGGACAAGGTATGTAAAGTATAAATTGCAGGGACAAGATGTGCAAGACTTTAAATTACAGGTATAAGGCATGCAGATAAGGTTTGAAATTGCAATGATTAGCCCATAGGTTAGTTTAGACACAAGAAAAGTTACTTCAGACATAGAATAGAGAAATGCACATTGAAGTCATTTTGAAGGAGAGTAGCAAATTAATAGATGGCAATGTCATCCATTTCTGCCCTCCAAAAGTTGCCTGACTTTTCTGAAATGGGCAACCAGGCAGTGTAGATAAGGCTTTAGACCACATCTAAACTAAATGTTCCCTAGGTTGTTTTGCTGATGCAACAGCCTAGGCATCTCCGAAAGTCTATGTAGAAATCCTATGTACAAATATTACCCAACGTCATAAAAACACAATACTGTAAATGACCTCCAACAAGTTCACTTAACCTTAACTCAAAGCCTTCCATAAATAATCCTCACATCATTATGTAAGACTTCAACTTTATTTCCTTTCTTGGTCAGGGAACTCAGTTTGGAAATAATTCACATCTTATAAGCATTAGCATGTTTTAGAAACACTTGGATTTTGTTTTCTTTCTGCAGTATTTTTCTCATTAAGGCTTCCTTTTTGAAAATAACATTGACAAATTTTAGGTGAATCACCCAAAAGCAAAACACATTCATAAATCAGGAGTGTTCAGGGAAGAGTGTGTCAAAATTGCAACATTGCAGTCAGAATGTTGTGAACAAGCAAGTACAAAAAGCTTGCATCACAATGACTCATCCGTCATCATCTTGCCAATTTTCACACACACACAAACCCCCCCCCACACACACAAACATCTTCTCCACATGTCATAATTCATGAATCAAATCAAAGGCCCACTTGGAAGCAGCAAATATTATAGTCTGGAGACTGCAATGGATTTGACAGGTTTTTGAGGCACTTTGCAGCCCTTTCTATTATTCCAGAAGTTATTTTAAACAAGGTAGTGATACAAAAATTCATTTTCATAAGTAATGAATCTTGGTGGAAGGGGTGTGTCATGAGTGGTAGGTTGAAATCTGTGATAGTGACATGAGAAGCCAGCCAATGAGTTGTATCTCCTCATTAAATTTCAAAGGAAACTTGTTTTGGGGAGACATGGATGATAATAAGATAACACATTCCTGTGGAAATCTCACCAATATACTGGAAATTCAGCCTGTCTGTCAGCTCTCTTAATGGTTAAGGCTGTACATTCTTTGATAAAACCTTACTTCAAAATTCTGCATGTTCGGGCAGAATTAAGTTTCTTGACCATGCATGAGTAAATACTAGCCAAATATCTGCAGATACTGTTTTAAATATTTACAGTTTTTTTTAAAAAAAGAAGTGGTAAAGTCCTACATGGCTCAGGGCCAGGTTATCTGTGGGACCACCTCCTACCACCATTTGCCTCCCAGCGCCCGGTTAGGTCTCACAGGGTTGGCCTTCTGCGGGTCCCGTCAGCAAAACAATGTAAGTTGGTGGGCC
>JANHJO010008270.1:862128-879834 GCA_032468235.1 Pseudoxyrhopus heterurus | reverse complement strand
TGAATGTATTTTATGTTATTTTTTCTTCTTCTTCTTATGTACACTGAGAGCATATGCACCAAAGACAAATTCCTTGTGTGTCCGGTCACACCTGGCCAATAAAAAAGAATTCCAATTCCTTAAGCAATTTATATCACATCAAGGCAGTCTGGAGGCAATAAATATATGACTTAATTCTTTTGTTTTAAGCTGTTTTAATGAGAGTTAAATTTTTATCCTCTTCCCTTCCCCCAATCTAAGTTATTTTTATAAGGCTTCCTTGAAATGTGGCTCCATAATTATGTATTAGCTGAACAATGGCTCCTCTGTGATTTGTTCAAATATGCTCATGATTTCTAGTTCTGCTGTTTAATGATATGAAAGGTGGCTCTTCAGATGGATTAGATTTTAAGTCAATCCAACTTTGCTGGTTGTCTTTGCTTAGGAAGACAGGATATCGCTGAGTGAAAATGGAGCAGAGTGTAGAATGTATTATGTTTAGCTTGGAATTTAGAGAGAAGATTGTATAAGGATGAAAGAGCATATCTATGTTTCAAAGGCTTATTGATTACTGAACTGTACCATAAGTTTAATTTCTATCACCATCTGCTGGCTTCATCCCAGTTCCTGGAGTTAACCAATATGAAATTCAGTAAATGATAAATATTTGACAGTTACAAATTATTTGTGCAGAAAGCTGCATCTCCCAAGACCTGAGACAATATGTTCTTGTAAAACTCATCTAACACCAACTTCTCTGTTTCTACAGCAAACAGTTGTTAACTTTGTTTTGCCCATATACACACGTCTCATTAGTTACACAAGAATCAGTTTGAAAACAAGGAAGTTTGTTCATATTTGTCTCACTCTCTATTATATTTTCCTGCCAAGAAAGGGCTCTTCATTAGCAAATCAGAAAAAATTAAAGGAAAGGAGATTACATTTGAATATTGCCTCTTAGCCCAAGCATATAAATGAACATTACAGATCATTTTAAAATGTAGTGACACATTTCTATGTGAAAAATGTTCTCTCTAAAATAAAATATCTCTAAAATGTTTAGGTTAAAACTTTTGAATCATTCATATTATCAGGTCAGCCTAAAAAACTAGCTATTGTAAGCAATGCTCTCATTTTACTTTTCTTTTGGTTCTGAGGCTTTTATTTTACCTTTTCAGCATAAAAACAGTTCGACTCACAGGAAATACAATGCATGAAATAATTGTTAGGCATGTCGTATTCTGCTTTCCAGTCATTAAGAGCTTCCAAAGAAGCTTAACGTTTTGCTTTCAGGTTTTCATCTTTAAGCATTTACACATATCTATGATCTTGGCATCTCTATTCTTTAATTCTCTTACTTATGCCAAGCTCCCATATCTATATAACTTAATTTTGATGTGTCTTTTTATGCATTATCAGTACTGGTTTCTATAGGAAACAGATAAGCAACTTTCACAACATAGAAGGTTTTGAGTTATCAGCCTGTCCTAAAAAAGATAGTGTCATTGAATGTGTACAATTCATCAGTTTCTGCATCTTATCACAATTTAAATAAGTGGCCAATGACATATGAAAATATAACATTTCCACAATGACTAGTTCCACCAAGATTTTTAAAGCAAGATATTTGAAGCAGGAAATGTCACTTTTGGGAAGTTTTAAAATTAATCTTTAAAAAATTAAAGAGAACTCCTTCTGTGAAAATCCTGAACTAGAGATAGAAGAGGACCTAATAATTGCCCTCTAAATATTGATATTACTTTTTACCAAATAATAGTTCCTTCATTTTGTTTCAGGTATATTCTTTAAACTTAAAGTAGTCTTAGGGGGAAAAAACTTACTATATATGAATTCAGGATATGAGTGAATCTTCAGATTTAGCATAAGCTTAAAAATAAAGCAATATATTTATTTGAGGAAAGCAGAAATGTTCATTAATGACAATTTTGAATCAATATTCTCGGTAGGAAGTATCCTCTATCACTACAGATAACAACTACTGGTACCTATTGACATATTACTCAAGAGCAAGAGAGACATCAAGGCTGCTTATTTATTTATTATGAATTAAGAAAATCAAAATCTTCCTTTTATTTGTGCTGAACAAATAGATTTGAAATAATTAAAAAATACAACAATGGAAAACAGTACATTAAGGATGTCTTAATAAGGAAGTTTTAATCTTATTCTGTAAGATGCTTAGTCATTTCCTGATACAGATAGCATATAAATTGAAAAATAAATAAATAGATGAATAACATAAAATCAACATTTCTATACTTCTGCAATAAGGCTAATGGCTGCAGTTGGTAGCTTCCTTTTTGAGCTATTAATCTCACTTTATACCTTGATAGGATCCATTTATCCTTTCCATTAATTCAATTAATTAATTCCATTAATGTTTGCTTGTTTTTGCAGCCATGTTTTCAGCCTGTGTCTAACACTTAGATACTGCTGCAGTATAAAGGATATAGAGAAACTATATAATTATATAACTAGGAAGAATGAGTAATGACAAGAGATAGTTCCATGCTGCACATTTTCTGCACAACCCTGCATAAATAATGTGTTTGAAAAGAAACGTGGGAGTAGAGTAGAGTAGAACAGAACAGAACACAACACAATAGAACATTGGCCAAATATGATTGGACACAGTCCTAACTATCTGTTGAAAACTGTACCCTATTTGGGTGCTGTACCAAACCAGCAAATACCAAGCAAACCAGCAAATATCAAGCAAAAGTTAAAAATATAGCTGGTTCATGCTTCAATGATGCATAATGGCTATGAATGTGCATTTTCTTTTATTTGTGGATAGAGAAAACAAATGTTTTAATCCTTCAAAGGTAAACGTGTTGGTCCTAAATCAGCTATAATGGTGATGGACCATCTGGAGATAAGGTTGGAATTTCACCATTCTCAAAAGAGAGCTCGCCAGCTTTATAACTAAAGTTCACACAAATGTTCTAGCGGTTTCTCTACTTGTAGAAGTGAGAGAAGAAGTCCTTTGAAAGAAATCCAACTACTATTTGGCAACCAGTTCAGAAGAAAAAAAACATTTTCACTTAAATCTTATCTGAATTTTGATGGAAAATGGAATTTCACTCAGGCATTTCTTTCTCTCCTTTCTTCAAGCTAAAACAAAATCATATCATTATTATTGATCAACCACTTCTTGATTCCTGCCTGTGGCATAAACTATAAAAATGAAAGATTTGTGGCAGTGTTTAACAGAAGTGATTACAGTACTTTGTTGGTATCAATGCAATAAGCCCTGTTGCGTGTATCTAACAGTAATTGTTCCTGTAGAAGAAATTATTGTGTAATCAGAGCATATGATTCTCATTTCCTGAATCTTTTTTTAAGGAGAGATGTTTTACGACTTTCAATACAGTTTGACTTCAGGTGTGATCCATGGCTAGAGACTGGTTTAAATTAATGACTGCTTTTTGGTTGAGAAAACCATCCTTTCCCTCCCATCTGAAATTGTTTTTTTGCTGGACTCATCTCATGTCAGAAATGAAGGAACTAGAAAACAAAAATATTAATTTAAAATTTAAAAGATTAAAAACTTTAATGAAAACATAAATTGCCAGATTTGATGGCAGGCATATTTCCAAGCAGAAAGTTGTTTTGTTTGTGTGTTTGTTTGGTTTGTAGCAGGCAAATAAAAAAAAGCCTGGATTTCCAGAGTACTATTTTCTGTTTGGCATGCTTCTGTGAGTCCACATCTTTCACTTCTCTCATGATTAAAAAAAAGTTGATTTTCAGAAGTTGATTTCAAACTTCTAAGTTGGATTGTGTGGATAAGGACTTTCATCATTGGTTAAATATAACTTTTCATTATTTATTATCTTGTTTTTAACAAGTTATGGCATAAATCTAAGCATGCAACAACAGTCTCCGTTTCAGTGCGTCTGATTTGATGCAGAGGAGGATTCTTCTACTACTTTGTTAAAAGAGCTCCTGGCTGAGACATAAACCTTGAAGCCGATACAAGAGCCAACAAGAGCTTAAATATGATTTAAAACTGATAAGAAAAGTGCTTGATATCAGGATCGTTTACATGCTCATGAGACCATTACTCAAGCCACTTATAATGTTTTTGAAAAACAAATTACTTATTTGGAATCACAATTGCATAAGAAAAATTTGTATGTCATTAGTATTGAGAATCTTCCAAGTCAATCAAACTTGGCTGAATTTATGGAAGATTTTTTTTTTCCAGAAAGCTTCTTTATTTGGGAACAGATTTGCCAGCTGACATTGATCATGAGATTAAAATTCCTTTATTGATAAAAGTGTAATTGGTTCCAATATTATTATTGTGTAGTTCCTCCATGTCGCCACAAAATATGAGATATTATGTATATTTTTCCAGGAACCAGTAAAGTCACTTTTAAATTGGTGTTCTAGTCAAGGCAAAATATCAATTTATCTTTATTTTATTAAAGTTTTAAAAAAATCAATACAATTTCAATATTTCATATATTTTCTAGCTATATTCTGCATTAATCATCAAGATAATATTCACAGATTTGATAACCCCCTAAATTTAGAGGCCTTTAACTTATGTTTAAAATCTGTTGATAGACAAACCTGATTGTATTTTATTCTATTCCATAAAATCTGCTGTGGAAGAGTTTGTCTACAGATCTGTTATAAAAAGTCTCAGTCTAAAAGTTTCTACCCTTGAATTTTTCTGTAGTCTTTTTTGTTTATATTTTGGTTATTTTCAAGATAGACAGTCTGGGCATATTGCCAAGTCTACTGTTTATTTTTAATACACATTATTTTTCCTTCAGGTAGTAATGTTTGGAACTGTTCATAATTTTCAGTATAAAAAGAAAGCTGAAACAACCATGTTTGTCACCTTTGGAAAGTTATCAATCTTCCCTTGTTTTTCCTTCCTATATCTTTTTTTATGATTCTTTCTCTTTAATAATGTTGCTTGCTTGTTCTTTTATTTTTATGCACCTAATCACCTTTTTCTTTTTTAAATATAGGTTCTATGTACCTATATACATAATGGGATGGTATTTGAATGCTAAATGGAGTCTTTATGGAGGCTCTACCTCTATGAGCAATACTTGTCAAATATGTTAAATATTAAACATAGGATTTCCAGAGTTGTAGAAGTAAAATAAATAATTGTTCCTCTTGTCTTGTGTTTAATCAATTCTAGTTTAGTAACAAATATAAGAACTCATTAATAGTTCTGTGGAACAGTTGATTTGTGCCAAGAGTGTAACAAAGTAAACTATCACCCCAAAGACAGACAGACAAACAGACAGACAGTGACAGACATATGTATACACACACACACACACACACACGTAAATCTTACCTATATATTTCTAAAAATAAAAAAGATGAAAAGAATAATGTGCCATGAAGTTTCAGATTAGAAACCAGCATCACATAGTATAAGAAAATACAATTGAAAGACCCTATAACCACGAATCAGTTCTCTCTTTCCCAGTCTACAAAGTATATTGTATTGTATATTAATACTCTGATAAAGTAAAGTGTTGATAAAATATCCTCAGTCATTATACAAATAGAAATAGTTCAGTATGAGAAGACCAATTTTTGAACATCTTTGCATTTAATACAATAAACTCTGGAATTTCTCTCAGAAATTAAAGTATTAATAATAAGAGTCTAGACTCCCTTATGCATGTGGCAAGTCAGAGGTAACAGAGATACAAAGAATAATTCTGTTACTTCATTTATTTGATTAGACTGCTGGTTTCACAGGGATACTATTTACATGCATTGCCAGGGGGGTGAATGTGAACGTAATTTGGATAATTAGGAAGAGTGTATAATCAAAGTTCAAACCAGGTTTTAGTGTACTTTTTCAACATTAAGCATATGCTCTGTGTAAAAAGCTGAAAACCCAGCACTCTGTTTTTGAATGTATTAAGTGCATCAGTGAATGCAAACTACAGGTAGTTTTCTAGCAAAACACTAAAACTAATGCTATACATTTATATACACAATTGCCAGGTAAATGATTCTGGATATTTCTTGCCAATTCAGTTTCTTTTATTAGAGAGCTAGAATTTAATAATCCTTTGTCTCAGTAAATAAGGTCTATATTAAGAAACATCAGGAGCAGTGTATGATCTTCCTTCCATTCTTCAAGATCTCTATGCCCATTTTATTGAGTTATGTTAATTTTAAACATAGAAAACTGCACTGTTTTATTTGTCATGCTAATCCTTTCCTCTGTGGCTTCAATCCATTTACCATTTTAGTCCAGCTGGACTAAAATCTTTCCAAGTTCTACTTACCAAGTTTAAGTGAAGAAAAACACCAATTTATATGTCAAGTAATAACCATATTTTCTCTAACTATAGCATGTCTTTAGCTGTGGTGTAACCCTATGCATCAGCCTATCAGTGCAGTTTGCAAACATAAATAAGCAATTAAGTAAGTACCTGCATTATATAATGGTTGAAGTGGTTTCTGTCCTGGGGGAAAATTTCCTGAACCATAAGGATAAGTCACTGCATTTTATTGTAAAAGGTCAAAATGTCTGTAATCTATACCCAGTTTCACATGGCCAGGAGAATTTTAGCATCTTTTTTATTTGAAGCAAGAAATCTAACGTCATAAATTCTAAAAATAAGCAATGCATGACAGCTTCAATTGTTTGGTCTGGCTGAATGTTAGAGAATGTCCACTGGGCAAACTTACAAGCCTCAAGCAAACAATTTTTTTCTCCCATCAGCTGAGACTATTAGAGTTCGAGAATCAACTTTAAACTACTTCAGTGATAGTGGAAGTCTCACAACAGGTGAGCAAATTCCCTTGAATCTCAAGACATAAATTATTACACATTTATTTTAAATGAACAAGGTAATGTAATAATTGCATACAAAGTAAATAGTGCAGAAAAAATAAACTTTCTATCCAGGTGATAGTCTGGTGATGTCTAAATTAACTTCTTTGATCAGAGTAAAACCAATATCTACATTTATGGCTGACTGGTAACCCCTTATAGACTTTTTACATGAGATGGAAGAAATGCACTTAAAACTGATTTTGATGATTAGGAAAAAAATTGGATAATAGGGAAAAAAGGAACTTTTTTGTAATTATATTTTCTGCAGAGAAAATGGGAAGCTTCCTTCTTTTCATTCTCTTTCACTGTACTTTTGGTTTTTTTCCCCTTTCTTGTTTCTAGTTCATATTAGTTTGTGTTCGTTTTTATGTTCTTTAAAAAACGCTTTAAAACTTTTAATATTTTTTAAAGTAATAGCTTACAGACTTAGCTACACTTCTTTTTATTTACAGAATGAAGAAAAGTCATTATGGAAAAGTGATATTATGAGTCTCTGAATTAGAACAATCTAGCTTGACAATATTAATATACCTGTACATCACATCCCCTTTTTCTCTTTTTTATTATTCTTATGCAATCGCAGGAAATAATGGTAACTTCTTAGTATTTTTCCTTTCTTTTGGGCAATATGTATTTCTAAAAAAATCTTGCAAAATAAGTATCAAATTTCTTTCATACACATATATGTGTTTGTGTGTCTCAGAAGGGAAATAAGAAGTTTCCTAGTACTTAAACACATTTTAATATCTATGTATTTGTAATCTCACTCGTATATTCTCAAGATTGAAATCTATCAAGAGTTCTTAATTAAGAATAGAATATGTATATTATAAACAAATATGAAAGGGTTAAGGTTCTGAATTGCGGATTCACATTTCCCTCCAAACTAAAAATGCATTTATGAAATATACTTATGCCCAAAGCTGTCATACATATAAGTCCACACGTAATATGTAATATTTTCTAAATAATGAAGAAAGAGATATACGGAGACAAGCTTTTGTCCCCCCAAAATTTGATACCTAAACAAACCTTGCCAGTATCAGTGTAAAGATAAAGTCTTCCTTAACTTTCTGCTGACTTCACACATGCATCTGAATTTATTGGTAATGATACAAAAGTGGTCAGGCACTGCTTATTCTGTAAGACTTCAATATCCTAGTCTAGTATGAAGGCTTGGGATTTGCTGATATTCTATCCAAGTATTACCCAAGCCAGAACTTGCTTAGCTTTTCAAATTTAGCTATCGTTACAAAGAAACACTATTATGTTAACTGGAAAAAGTGATCTAGGGAAGGTTCGAGGATACCACATGAGGGGCTCCAAAATACATGCAGGACAATCAGTCTTTTTTGCTGCAGTAATAAAAAGTACACATCCAAGTGCTTTCTGCACAAGAAATACCTTCACAACTTGTTACAGTGGCTTTTTATACAACATCAAAAACTTGATACTTAATTTTCTACTTCCTTTCTACCCAGTTGGGAAAATATTTCAGAGAGGGAGGTTTTGAGAGCAACAAAAGTCTCTTTGGCAATTTTTCTTACATATTTTCAGTTACCCAATTCTTACATCCATATGAAGCTAGTCCAAAGTTTGTGGCTTCATAGACTGACTAAATATATAATTTGTTTCCAAAATTTTAGTAGTTTATCAAAGTATAATATAAAATACAAAAATACAGAAGAAAATAATAGGAAAATAAGGGAAGGGGAAAAATGTAGGACAGAAGGGGGTGGGAGAAAAAGTGTTGACTTCCGACTCCTTTGGCACAGTAGAATAAGGTAATAGCATAAAATCTCAATATACAATTAATAAATGTCCATCTCCCCAATATTATGAATGCAGTGGAGGATTCAAAATAAATGTATGTCTGAAACTGTAAGTCTGAAATTCAAACAAAATGCTTAAGTTTTCTTTAAAAAAAACTATAACATATATAAAATAGATTAGAAAATAAAACATCACTAATACTAGGAATATTTGTAAGTAAATATAAATTGATAAATTTGATAAAATGTACAGGAAAATATTTACAACCTCAAAACGCCAAACTATCAAATTTTAAAGGGAGACATTCCTTTATATAGAAATCATACCAAATTCAGGAAGTCATTTGTGTTTTTAGCCTTAAAACCTACTAGAAAATGTGATAACATTTTGTCAGGGTCTACGGAGAGGGAGTTCCAGGTTTGTATATTTATTATTAAGTATAATTTATTTATTTACTTAATTAAATTTATATGCTGTCCAGCCGCCCAGAATCCTTCAGGAGTTGGGCGGCATACAAATATAATAAAATAAATAAATAAATAAAATCTTTCAAGGTCTCTGATAATACAGTAGAAGATAAAACAGTACAGTAATTAAAAGAAAAAAACTGAACAAAAATAGCAATGTAGTATATACACAACACAAATATAGTTAGGGAAGGAAAAATTAAAGAGAACCTTCACAACAGATTTTACAACTAGGTTTATTTTTTCCAGGACAGTGTTAGCAAATCTTTTGTGTTCAGCATGTCAAAAATTAGGAAAATACCTAACTTGACCCTGCTAACATGTCACACACAACTCCCCCAAACAAAAGAGAAGCAATTATCTTATCTCCCCCCTCCCCATATCTAGGCCATCCTGAATAGAGGCCTGGGCCTAAACTTCCATGATAGGAAGTTCTCTCTCGCTCTCTCTCTTTCTCTCTTTGGCAGGCCACTGCAGCCTACCCATGGCTGCTCCGGATTGTATGAGGCCTTTGTTCTTTGAAGTAGCTTTCAAGAATGCTCTTCTGCTGCCTCTGGAAGCTCTTTAGAAGCTCCAGAAGTCATGCAAGAGCACAGCCCTCTTGCGTGATTTCAAAGGATCTGGAGGTCATATGAGAGCACGCCCGATTTTGTGCGGCCTCTGCAGCCTTTAAAAATCACACAAGAACAGGGCATGCTTTCAAGAATAGATGTTGTCAGGTGAACCCTGGTGTGCCACCCAAAACATTGTGGCGAGTTACTTTTGACTGCATCTCATAGTTTGCCATCACTGATCTAGGAGGATACCAAGTTTCTTTGGACACACATTTTTTCTTCCATTTTACTTTTAAGTCTTCCTTTGCTCTCTAGTTTTAGATATTGGGATTTCTGTGGTATGGTCAGGCCTTAACTTTGCTTTCATTTAGCTAGCAGGAATTGGTTGCTTCACAGTGTTAATATTGTATAGGGTGAAATTATTAGTACATGCTGGGGCATTCTTCTATTGAAGACTTGTTCCTCTCCATGTTAAGGGTATTCTCAGACAAATATGCAGATACTTACAGTACTATAACTTTGTTGGGTGAGAAAGTCTGGACCTCATTATGGCAGGGCACAGGACTAGCCCTACAAATACTGATACCTGTAATTACTATATAGCGCAGCCTATATAATCTGCTCCATTAGACATTTAGCTGATTTAACTCTAATTAGTTCTATGTTTCATGAGAGGCCCAATTTTATGAGATGCAAAAATGAAATGTAAAGCCTTGTTAAAAAGGGACTGTATTGTTTTTATTACTATCAAATCCAGAGAGGATTCTTCCATCCTCTGTGAATTCTCATTTATAAAATACGTAGATGATCACTCTGTGTGCAAATTCTTTGAATATTCTAATTGAATAACTTAATGTGTATTCTGCAGTCTAAAAATAGCTTATTATCCAACTATTCTTTGATCTTCTTCTACCCTATCTGGAATAATACAGCTATATTTGAAAAGATAGCTTTTTTCCCTTCCACAAAGGTGCACTGAACTATTATTGTGTCCACTACATGACTTGAATTCATTTGGTGAGTAGGAATCTGTTTCTCATGTTGCAAATGCCTGCTTGTCTTACTGCTGCAGACATTGTTATTGATCAAAGAAGCCATGTCAAGATTTGCATGCAGTAAAACTGAACAACTGCCCCTCTCCACCTTCACCCTCCTCTCTCAAGAGGAAGCAAGAGGAGAAAGCAGCAGGAGAAGTCCTGTCTTTGCTAATTAGACTCTAAAGATGATGGAAGCTTTTTTAAACCAGCCTCCTGCCTGAGGCATGAATTTACTAACTTTAGTTTGTTGTTAGGTTTGGTTCATTGATCTTGTCACAATTGATGATTCATTAAGTTGTGATCTGTGTAGAAATTACAATGTGCAGATGAATCAGAAGGACATATCTGAGCACTCTCCAAGTGTTAATTATTTAGCAAAGGCTCTTGGTAGCAGGCATGTACTGCACACCGAGTGCCAATTGTCATTCTAAATTCTCAGTTTATGGACCGTGGGTGGTAATAACATAGCATTTAAGGACTGGTTGCTTCTAAAATATATCTTCAATTATTGCTGGAGGGTTTTTTCAGTCCAAAGAACTGAGAATTTAGCTGCTCTTACAACTTTTTTCACTGTAGTATTTCTTTTTCAATTAGGAAGGCTTTATGGGTCTATATATCTTTTTATAATTTCATATTTTTGCATTTAGATTTTGAACTAAACCACTTTTCAGGGCAAATGCTAGGAATTCTTAAATAGGGAAGTAAAATATTCCTCACATACTTGAAAAAAGTGACGAACATCTACCAATAGTAGATGTACCCAGGATGTTTTTTCTTGATTAAATACATAAATATATCCTTACCTCATGTCCTGATGGCTACCCAGACAATTATTTTGTTAAGTAAAATAGAATGCTTTAGAGTTTATGAAAGAGGAAACTAATCTTTATAACATAGGAGGTGGTTGAAGCAGTTGTTAATTTCTACCACCTATTTCTAATTGAAACATTTTCATTTCGCCATTTTGTATGCATAAAACAATTACCGTAATTAATTTCTAAGGCAGAGGTGTCAAACTCAAGGCCCAGGGGCCAGATCCGACTTGTGGGGTGCTTAGATCTGGCCCGCGAGGCTACCCTGGAAATAGCGAAGGACTGGCCTGTGGTGCCTCTGCTAGCAAAAATGGAGCTCAGGAGGGCCACACGTGGCCCTCCCAAGCTCCGTTTTCATTGGCAGAGTGCTCGGGCCACCCCCAACATGAGTGACGTTGAGCTGGCCATGCCCACCCCGGCCCCCTGAGGTCAAACAACCCTGAAGCAGGCCTCAACGAAATCGAGTTTGAAACCCCTGTTCTAAGGAAAGAAAATGTATCAGACACGAAGATTGGAATTCAAGATGAACATTCCAAATGATTAACATGCCTGCTTATAGTATAATTTGTTACATAACTTTATACCTAACCTTCTTCTTTGTCATTGTAACATGGAAATTAATTTTTTCTCCATCTTTTCTTTTTTTAAATTGATTTATAACAAAAATCCTTATCAACAAGTCATCTTAAATTTGAACTGCTCTTCAAACTAACAAATTCTAGATGCTCAAAATCTGAAATTAATTGTTCAGATCCAGAAGTAAAAAATGGACAGACCTAGATTTCGTATATTTGAGCAATTTCAATAAGTTATATAGGTTATAAATATTTCAGATATTTATTATGGAACTTATCTAAAAATTGCAGAGTATCAGACTATAGACACTTGGACTTAAAAGATGACAGATATATACATGGGATTGGCATAAAAGGTTCCTGGAAGGAATCAGTTGCTTTACACTGCAAAATGTTGCTGGACATGTGAACAATTCACCTCATTTTATTTGAAAAGCTGTAGAAATAGTTCACTTAGGTAACATCATATTCTGCATAGCAGTTTCTGCTCCACTGATGTTCCTTTTCTTCCTCAAAATCTGCCTTGGAACTAATTAATCTCAAATATACAATTTGTCTGAAGTTTACAGTCACACTTTATGGTCATAGACTTAGTGATATAGTATCAGATTCCAGATTGTTTAGAATTCCTCTTGTCTTGTTTCATTTACTCATGAAAATGATGGCAAACTTAAATGCGTGCAAATAATAATATCATTGCACTTGAGATCAATCCATTGATCATTTTTCTGTCTTAACAAGAAGTGACATTTAGCCAATTCTCTGGAATCAAATAAGTACTACAGACATTTAAATAATACATTCAGTTTACACGCATTTATCTAATGAATGACTGAAAGGTTTTATAATGTTGGGTTTATTAAATGAAATTATACAAAACATTTGATTACTAGTGAAAATGAAAACATAATAATTTAAGCTAAATTTTTCTTTACATACTTTTCTAAAAAGAATTTAAATTATCCTTTATACTTTACATTAGATATACTGTACACCCTAATGACTAAACCTCTTTGATCCATATTAGAGGCCATCCTGCCTTAATGTCTAACTTATGTGTTAGTAGTATGTACCATTATATAGTATGTACTATCTCTTTTGCAGTATCAGCTAACATAAGTCAGATTTACACAAGATTTACCTTATATTTGGTATAGGAATTACACTCCCTGAAAAAAATGTGTAGGTTGTGGTAATTTCAATAATCTTATTTTGTAATAAGAACCAACCTTGAGTACAATTTTATGTAACACAGATATGTATTTGTCAAGGAAGTGTGGTTATCATGTGTTGAAAATAAAGCTTGTTGGCAAATAAAATTTGCTCCAAGCATTTATTTTTATTCCACTGTAATCTAAAATAAAATATCTAAAATTCCTGTGATCACTTAATTTCAATTTTTCTTGAAAAGTAATAACATGAAAGGATTTTACTTTTGTGATTTTTAGTTTAATATTTAAGTCTTATTGTCATAATGCATGAAGGAGCAACTAGAGAAGAGATCTCCCTCCTTGCATTGTGTCTATAATTTTTATTTGTCATATATTTTTCAAAAATGTTCTTCTGCAAATCTCTTCTCTGGAAGGTGGCTGAAAGAGTTTGTCACTTTTATTTAGACTAAAATAAGCTTAAAGGTTTATTAAAGTAAACTAAAAGGTAAATCGAGTACAAAGAATAGCAAAAGTATACGATATATAACATTTTTAAAAGTCAGTTTGTTCAACATATTTCCCCTTTTTAAAAAGCAGTAATTGCATCACCACTCTGGAAACCTGATATTTCAAAACTAAAACATTTTCAGGACCAGCTCAGCTAGCTAGATGTATAAATAGACTCTTTTTTATTTGCCTAATCTTGTAATATTCCCGTTTGATTGCCAAAAATCTTAATGATAAAGATAGTATGGAATACTTCCATTATGGTATCCAAATCTCGTGACATGTTCAATCTTATAAAGGTGATTATTTTTGGCAGCCAGTCATTTCATATGGATGATAGCGGAATGACAGGTGAATGCGAAAGTTTCTGACTTCTAGCAAGAGGCTGTATGGGTAATTCATGCCATGATTGTATTTATATGGTGGCTACACTGAAGACAATGATTTCAAGGCTTGGATCTCTGCATTTGTTTTAACCTGCATGTGGATGAGGAATGATACAGCAGTGTTTTTTTACAGGTGGCAACTGTTTCTGTGTTTCTGCTTACTACAATTCAAACCAAGCAATCTACATACAATTTAAAACAGACATAAGATAAACTCACAGAGAGAGATAGAAAGAGAGAGTGAATAGTTGAGATGTAACATAATTTTATTTGTATGAATTTTTATCATATCTGTGGTCTGAAGCAAATGGCAGTCACTTCTTATATTCATTGGGCTTCTTTTTGCCAGCTATCCCAACGCTATCATATCACAATATGCTGAGTTTAATATATGCTAGATGAGATCCTTAGGCAAAATGCTTTTTTAAGCTACCACAGTGAACATGTTTGTTTTGTAAGGAATTGGAAAATGCTCATTCTGATTTATAGAGAAAAAAATAATGCATTGTATATTTATTTGTGTGTGTTTTGCAGAGGCAATATTGTTACATTATATGTGAGATTTATGTCTGTGTCCTTACAATTCTGTTATAACAACATCTATAGAAAATTAATTAGAACAATTTTTATTTGTTTTTATTTATTTATTTAATTTGCATATTGTAGGGGGTAATCTAGGGCTGTTTCAGCAAAGTAATAGACAACTAAGTTATTAAGTGGAAAGGGATACTTGACAAAAGCCTGCAAGAAAAAATACCTCTCCTTGGACAAACTGGTTGCATACATCTCTGTGGCATGTGTTAAAGCAGTGGTTCCCCCAGCCTTTTTGGTTATGCAGACTGGCGGTGGCAAACATGAGGGGGTGTTTTCGAATATGTAATCTAATCCCACACATGCTTGGCAGCTGCTTGTGCAGCCCAGTGCCCAACCAGCCACAGCCCGGTACCAGTCCCCTAAGTTAAAGAATTCTATTTTAAAAAAATAAGTCTTAAATGATGAATCCAGATTCCCCATTTGGTAAGCAGTTTATGTATAAATCATGGATTAATTGTATGAAACCTTTTTCCTTAGCTATCATGGGCCTAATTATCAATTGTATAGTTTCTTGATGAAATAAAGATATTTTCCTGGAGGTTTATTCACTTCCTTGGAAGATTTAAGCAAACAAATTTCTTTATATGATGCAAAAGTCAGCAATTATTTTGAATTCAATGCCTTGATTACCCTATTATATCCAGTTCAGTTTTTAGGGACATCTGGAAAACACAGTGAAATTAAATGAAGGAATAATTAAATAAAATTAGTGTATAATTATATCACATACCTTCCTTGTTCAGTTTAAAGATGATCTATACTGTAGTATAATTTTTTGCATTGTTATTTATTGTTGTAAGCCACCCAAAGTTGCCACCCCATTTCAGGCAATGTTATAAATGTTACAGATTAAATAAATATATAGCCTACTGGGATTGTAACATTGACAATATAAAAAAGAAGTGCATTTCTCCCAAAGGAAAAAATACTTAAGTGAGAAACTATTTTTCTAAGACTGGATGGCTTCTTTTAATTAAGCTATTAACTTGCTGGTTTTGAGTTTCTGTCATTGACTGAGACTTAAAATATTTTATTGCCCTTTTCCTTCCTGCATTGCATAAAATCATAGACCCTGCAGGATGAACTGTGTGATTTTAGTGTCTCTGAAGACCTTCTTTTATAGCAATTCAAGCCATTGGTTTGGGTGCTTTAACTAATTAATTGCCTCCCAACTTGTAACATTTGAATGAATCACAACTCATTTAGAGTTGGTGTAATATTTGCTGTTCTAAATTGTGGAAATGGTTGTGAAATGTGATACATCATAAATATTTAAATTCTGACATTAAATGCATTGCATGTTTCTGAGATATCTAGCAAATGAAATAGCATTTCTTTACAGTTATTGTTAAGAATCTCCCCCAAGATCTGCTAATAAAAGGTAGAAATGAAAAGCAGCTTTTTATTATCAGTAGATTTGAGATAGTCAAGCATCAACATAATTATAAAGTCCACCAGTTTTGCTTGAGTGCCCATTGCTTGCAATATATTGTGCATCTGTTAGCTCTGAACGGCTGGTTTCCACGGAAACTGCATGTACCATTTACCTGTGAATAATTGAGAATGAAAGCTGTAATGAGGGAATTTTGGGCAAATTGTGTAAATATTCGTAACCAGATTACCCTGATAAAATATTTTCACAGCAGATAAAGATATAACTTCCAGGCTTAAGAAGATCAAGCTGAAGGGGAGACAGAGAGGGTCCATCAATGTGAAATTCAGGGGACAAGTGTTTTAACACCTGTAACAAATTCCTTATATTTGATAGTACAGTAGTGTTTGTGAGACTCTGATTCTGTGCACTGGAGTCTCAAGGGCCTGAAATCATTTTAGCTTCATTCCTAGGAGCACAGAATTAGATTGTGTCTGATCTGAATATGTAAATGTTGTTAGACTGATGAGGAAAAAGCTGAATAAATTGTAGGTAGAGATTGATAAATTGTCCTATTTCAGAGTGTACATCATGAATAAAGAAGGGATAGAGATATCACAATAAACTAACTTCCTTTTTATTTTCCCTCTGCTTTAGATTAATGAATGAATGCATATGTTATAAATTTATGTAAATATTCAATTAACCAGTTTCCTCAGTTTACAGGAATAATGTATTCACTATTCTCATGTATTGTACTAGTAAAATCTGACTAAATCTAGTTAACCCAGCTAACTGTAGCTAGTTCGTTGCATACATCTGAATGAAAGCTCGTGTCTATGGGAGGGAATATAAGGAAGAGGCAAAGAAGCAGCAGCCAAAATCAGTTGTTTATGATTGGATTCTACCAGATTGCTACTCTAATCTGTTTGCTTTAGTTTATCTCAAATTGAAATGACATACCCAATTTCTCAAGCCCCTCTGTGAATTTGTTTACATACATACATACATATATATATATATATATATGTATATATCCCATCTTTATTATGTTTACAAATAACTCAAGATGACAAACATACCTTTCTCCTCCTATTTTCTCCGCAACAACCCTGTGAGGTGAATTGGACTCAGTGATTTTTTTCTCTAAAGAAAAAATGAATAGTCACAATGTATGTATAAATATGGTTGGCATATGTTCTTCATACTACTAAAATTAGTAGCGCCCAGAATGACTGTGTAACATTAACTTTGCTTGGAATTCATTTCCTTCTCAGAAGATATATTTCTTTTGAGATAGGATGGATCTACTTATAGATAGTCTCCTATATCTGTGACTTCGTAAAACAAAAGTAAATTAGCCTAATGTAATATACCACTATTGTACTACTTCCTATATTTATTTATTTTTGTCTAATGACAAATGTCTCCAAAACGAAACAGTGGCAATATCCATCTTCATTCTTTAAAAAAAATCAGGACTTCATTGATATTGGGAGTGATTAGATAGACACATTTCATAATATTACTTGTAATCTATTCTGAAGAAAACAATCCCTTTAGTTACTGTACTTAAAAGTTTGTTAGTAGTGATCCTGTACGGTATGGTAAATGGAACTTTCTTCTATACTGATCCTCATAGTTAT
>JANHJO010008270.1:827999-839283 GCA_032468235.1 Pseudoxyrhopus heterurus | reverse complement strand
TAAATTATATTAAAGCGTTCGCATAGAGACTGTAATCCTTAATATAAGAATGAAATTTTATGTAATTTTTTTTTTGTTTTGTTTGTGTGTTTGTCTTCATTGTTTCTTTTTTCTTATGTTTTTAAACAATAAAATTTATTTTTTTTAAAATGCCCAAAGTGGACTTCTATGACTATAGGGTGCTTGTGACAGCTGCAATTATGAGAATATTTATTACCATATTTGTTGTATTTATTTAATAGATTTATATGGCTGCTCAACTTGCACACAGTTACTCCAGGTGGAGTGCGACATTAAAATTCAACAATATAAAAATCCCAGAAACCAAAAATCAAGTGTGTTAAATAGCACATTTTTGGATTAATTTTATTAGATTTGTCTAATACTTATTAAATTAATTAATTTCAATTAAATTTTATTTGAGAGTGACTGTGGCACAGTTACTCCTTCTCAGCCCAACTCACTTCACAGGGTTGTTGTGGGCAAAACAGGAGAAGGAATGTGTGTTGATATATTTGTAAAAATAATAAAGGAAGGAAACAAATGAATAAATAAATAAACAATAAACAATAAATAAATAAATGGCATCAGCTTTCATATATCTGATGATAAATATAATTAAACAAAATAATAATAAAATTTGTTCATTAGAAAAAGTGCTACCAGACTCCCAATTTCTAGTTTCTCATGACAAGAAAAATCAAATTTAAATTCTTCAACCAATAAGACCAACATCTATCTAGCTACTTTCAGTGCTGAAAAAGTAACCAAATTCCAAATAATTAGTGCCTGGCATTGGTTAAGTTCTATCAATTAGGAGGCATTTATTGTCTGAAGTTTGGGATTGTTACATAAATTCAGACTGAGCAGGATGATTTACATTGGGTAATATATTCTGAATTCTTACCTATCTCAGCTCAAAATTTAACAAAGATACTGGATAATAAATTGTGCACTGAATAGAATATTACCAGCCTTTAAAATTACTGTAATATGAGGATCATAGCGTAAAACTGGTAGAACTTGATTTTCATAAGATGTTATGACATCTTGTTTCATAACAAATATACAAACTACTTTCTCCAGAAATTTAATTAATGCATTTTTAACTTTTTGGTAAATGGGAAAACAAATGCATTGTGTGATTTTATTTACTTATTTCAGATAACTTCAATTCTTCGTACTTGAACTTAGTTTTGAAATACAGACATATTTTTTTAAAAGCAGCAGTAACAGATAAAGAATACAGAATAGGATTATTTATTATTGGAAATGGGGATTTAAGATTTCTGTTAAGCCTCATTTAAGGAATTTGGCTCAAGCCAAATTCAGAAAGATGAATAAAACAGCATTCCCAGTCTTCTTGTATTAGACTTCAACTGTCATAATTCCTAACCATGATGTTTAAGACATCTAGAAGACACCGAGGAAAGGAATGAAATATAGAGCTAAAGCAATTTTTCACCATACCTTTGCAGCTGCAATCTATAACTTAATGGGTGTGCATGCTACTTAAGACAAAAATGATAAGATCCTGGCCTAAGGATCTTTCAGTCTAGTAAAGACATGCAGCACAAGTGTAAACATTAAACCACAAAATGGGAGTGGGACCAGTTTGAAGAGAACCTTGAAAATTTATCTTTGAGTCATCAAAGTGTTGGAAGGAATCCATCAACTGAATCTTTGAGCTATTACACATTTTAAATAGGCAAGATGAAATCATGAATAATGAGTTCCTCCACAGGCTCTGCTGAAACAGGAGTAATGATGTAGGAACAACTTCCAGATCATTGTGCTGGTGCATATCAAGAAGCTTTTGCAGCTCATTTACAGTTCCCAAGAACCAGGCAATCTTTTGCAAAAGCAAAAGCAATTGCCTCCATTAGAATCCAGCCTAAACCATCCATCAATATTCTTGTTCTGAATTTACATGAAACTCCCTTTCACCCATCCTTCTTCCATTGAGATATGTTTTGTGATTATCTTTCACTAGGAGCATTGGGATTTCCATATGATATCAGTAATTTGATCTCCCAAAGTTACTATCCTGACATCGCTAGCCAGGAACATATTATAAAGTATTATCAGGCAGATCGAAAGTAGATAAACTTCCACAAATGGTTTAAGATCTGGATCATTCCATCCATACCAATAGTGAACTGCTATAATATTTATCTGCTGACTGGAAGGAAGGGTATTCCTGCTTTTAACAATGTTGATAAGAATTGTTGTAAGCCACCTAAAGTTATTGTATGAGATAGGCAGCCATATAAATCCTGTAAATAAGTAAGTATTTATTTTATTAAATTTATATTTCTGCCTATTCACACATGGCAACTCAAGGCAGCTTACAGGAATATAAAAACCTCATATATAAAACAATTAAAACAAGTAAGTATCGTATTTACTCGAGTATAAGCCGAGGTCCTAATTTTACCCAGGAAAACCGGGTAAAATTATTGACCCGAGTATAAGCCAATCAGCAATTTAGACCCAAAAATCAGCTGATTTTCGGGTCCAAGGTAATGCACGGGCAGTGCGTGCTGCACACGCATCAATTTGAGCCCAGAAACCAGTCAATTTAGCTAAATTTAGCTACCGGTTTGGGTGAACCGGTAGCTAAATTGGCCCGTTTTTGGGCCCAAATTGATGTGCGTATAGCGTGAGCTGTGTCTGCATCAATCTTGGCCCAAAAAGGAGCTGATTTAGCTAAATTTAGCTACCGGTTCCGGTAGCTAAATTTAGCTAAACCGGTAGCTAAATCAGTTGATTTTCGGGGTTAAATTGATGCACGCACAGTGCGTCTTTGCATGCGCTGCACACACATCAATTTAGCCCCCAAAATTAGTTGACTCGAGTATAAGCCGAGGGTGGTTTTTTCAGCACTTTTTGAGTGCTGAAAAACTCAGCTTATACTTGAGTATATACGGTAATTAGCTCATGGTTGTATCTAGAAATCAATCAAGGGAAAATATACAGGCTGGTGTCTTTGTTTTTAATTATTCTAGATGAGGCCAGAGTTGTTGAAGAAGAATCTAGAAAGACCTTTTTCCTTTGGATATGATGTGTATAATTGAATGCCCCAGAAAAATCTTGTTTAGTGTAAATCATGGTTATATAATAGTCAGTATACTCTACCTTTGAATTAGTTGCAACCCATGCCAGGATGACACTGGTACTTGAGTAGAAAAATAAATATTGTTTTGTTGAACTCACTTGGGACTTGACAATGCTTTTTTTTAAGGGGTTTCCAGTCTTACATTTCTGGTGATACTCAGATAAGATTGAATTTCTTCATAGGTTCTATGGCATTTAAATTGCTGCCATGACATATACCAAGTAGTATGAAAAGAGATTTTGCTACCTAAATGCCAATTCCCAGGAAAATATAGTTTGTTACTTTGAGAAATAACATGGGGTTCATTATTCTATGGAAAATGTGTTATTGGGGGGTCCATGATACTTTCTTCCAGAAGAGCGGCCTTTCACCATATTAACAATGAATTCTGCCTCAGGAAAATGCACTCTTTAGAAATATGAAGTAGGTAAACATTTCTATCCCTTGCACATGCCCTTGAAAGATGACTGAAATGAGTGGTGGCTTTTATGCAAGAAAAGATTTTGTAGCAAGAAGCTTCCCTATAGTATATACTGGTTTGTTACATGTATTATTCTGATAATATTTCTCAAGGGGCTAGTTCTTTGTTTTTTTCTAATGTTGTGAATTCTTGTTTCTTTTTCTTCATAACATATCTAGGATAGAAAAGTATTATATTAGTTTGGCCGAGAGACTGAACCTTTCAAATAATTGTGCAAGCAGTATTCAGCTACACAAACAGAGCTTCAGGGCCCTCTTCCTTTTTTGGGTTCTATCTTCAGAGGATATAGTTGTTTTTATGGCTTTATTGGTGTACCACTTCAAGTTTAACCATCTTTCTGCCAGTAGTAATGTTGCTTCTGCTAATTCAGGCAGTTGTTGACTTACAACAGTTTGTTTAGTGACTGTTCAAGTTACAGTGGCACTGAAAAAAACTGAGTTATGACCATTTTTCACACTTAAAGACCATTATAGCATTCCCATGCCCATGTGATCAAAATTCTTGGCAATTGATTCATATTTATGATGGTTGTAATGTGCTAGGGTTATTCAGTCAGCTTTTGGGACTTTCTGCCAAGCCATGTCAATGGGGAAGTCAGATTCACTTAACAACTGTGTCACTAATTTAACAACGGCTGTGATTCATTTAACTAACTGTGGCAGGAAAGTCGTAAAATGGGGCAAAATTCACTTAACAAATGTCTTATTTAGCAACAAAAATTTGGGGCTCTATTTTGGTTGTAAGTCTAGGACTAACACTATAAGTATGTGTATCTACCTTAAAAAGTAGTTGGCTACTAAACTTCCTGAAGAGTTAATCAAGGGCTTTAATTGAAACATAGTTGGCAATGGCTAATACAACCATTATCTCTTCTTGTCTCTTCAGGATCTCTTCTCTTTCTGAATACTTGCACCAAAGAAACAAATCCCACATCATGCCATTCTCCTCTTTCCTCTTCTACTTGTTTGCTAGCCATATTCTTCTCCTTCTCTCCCAGAATCTAATTCTAACGTTAATAATTTATACCAAGTTCTTAACTTATTTAAGTTTCTCTCCTTATTCTGAAGACTGTGTGAAAAATCGTATCTGATTCTAATCCTAGTTCGTTTCTAGACTCTAGTAATCAGCATAGGTATTGTTTCTTTGTATGGCTAATCACATAGCAGGATGAGCAGAGGGTATCTCAGAAACGACACAACTCCCATCACCTCTCCCTATCCCATTAGATTGGGCAAGAGGGAAATGCTTTAGGTCACATTGATTAGGGATGAAATGTAGCAAAAACTAGGAAGTGTGTCTTTTCTGTGGCTGCCTGCACCTGCACCTACATAATACTTGACCTTAGATTGGTCCTCATCTCACTCACCTCTGAAAAATCTTGAAGACTACTTTTCTAGGCATGAAGGTTAGGACAGCAATTGCTTGCATAAGGTTTCTTTGGGAACCACTTTATGTCATTGATACCAATTTTTGTACTGAATTTATAAACTTGTTACCCAACCAGAGTCACCTTAGTGAAATGGACAGCCATATAATACATTTAAAGAAATAAAAAGCAAATAACAGCATCTACTTTCTATATTTATGTCACAATAAGCCTTAAACAGCTTTTGAAGTTAATTTAGAAAAGGAGAAACAGTTAAGATATATGCAATTTCATACCATATTACTGATTTATTAAGCTTTATTACTGAATACACTATATTAAGATTTTATTTCTTTGGCTTTTGTCCCCAGGTGGACCGTGTTCAAAAGAACACTCAGCAGATAGGAAAATGGAAGCTGGTTGTACAGCAAATTGGCCTCCTTTTATTCTATTATCATGAATATAAATGCAGATGTTTGTATAATAAACGAGAATAGTGAAATGTTGGCCACGTAGTTATTCCCAAAATACAATATACACAGTACTTACAGGCTAGTTTTAAGTTAGTTGGCTTGACAAAAACAGGGACAATTGCTTGGGGGTGCAAATGGATTCTAAGGTAGTATTGATGAGGTTAGAAGTTATATATATTCAAAGTTTTATGTTTATAGTAAACAGGAAAACAAAATGTGCCAAAACTGCATAAGAAGTTTCAGTGCAATGGTAATATTAGACAAAACTTCACTGAATTTCTAGTGTGCAGGTTTCTCTGTAGGATTCTCACTGTAAGGGGGATTGTAAAATGCTTCATGAAAAACTGAAAATTACTGTAAATGCATGTGTTAAGACGTATGAAAATATTGGTTTAGGAGCTGACAGGTAACAAAAGACTACCTGAAGCATGATTACAACCTGCCTTCCCAAATTCAGTATTCATAATTTTCCTACATAAACCACACAATTACTAGAGGAGCAGATCAGCGATGCATTCTCTCCTTTCTTCCCCAGAGAGTCTATAATTTTAGCTGTTATGATTTTGTAATATAAATTTTGTATCTGGGGAAAGTAAATGCCTCGTTCTAACTAGTCATGTTCATCATGCAAACAGCCCTGATTCTTATATCACTGTACATGAAACTTTCATTGAAGGTATATGTCTGCATTTAGCCTGTACTGCGCTTCTGATCTGAAGTTGAAATGGAGCTTTAGGTATGGATGCACATGCCACATTTTTTGGTGTTTTTTAAAAAGGTGGATATTTTCCTGGGTTCACATGGTAGTCATGCAGTCCCAGAAAAATACGTACATGTTTGAATGAACAAAGCACCCTATTAGCACATTCTTAACTCACTTAATATTTATTTTCTGGGTTTTTGTGGCTATTGGACAAGCCCAGGGTAAAAAATATATGGTTTCTCTAAGGAGATATTGATAGATGCCGAGCACCTATTCAGCTTCAGATCCAAAGTGCACCATGTCTCCAATTTGTGCATACAATAAGCAATCTGAAATGCAAAGGTCTTCTCATGTGTAGCTGAATCAAGTTGGTTTCCATAAATTCAGATTATTCAGCATTCAGAATTGCATGAAGGCCTATATGTATACAATTATATGTTCAAAAACTTACATAGAACAGGTATTTGCAGTATGCAAGAAAAAATATTCACCTTTGAGTGACATCTCTATTGAGATTTCTGAGGTTAGAATTGACTGGTCACCATTGCTCACATAATTAATTGTATTACTTGTTATTATCTCCAAAGAAAGCTTGTCTCTACATCACTACTGTTACACTTCATTTCAACTAATTGTGGAGATGACTGCAACCTTATCTTCCCCTCTCCTAACCTATTTCATGTCAAGTGGAGAAATGGTGCTCTTTTCTTTTCTTTGGCCCTAAAACTTAATGCCATATATTAAAGGCTAACAACTGCTCATTATTTTCTCAAATGGCAGTCTTGCTTTGGAAGTTATAATCTCTCATTTCAAATGAGTATAACCTAGCAAAGTTTATTTTGCATACCATTTATGTTTTTATATGTAACATGTTCATAAGTATATAACTTTTTTATAACAATAATTTAAAAGTAAGACAGTCTGGCAAATATTTGGCAGAAGGAAGATATTGGAAAATTTATAGGAACTCAAGGATCTGGTACATTTTTAGTTTGAGGTTTCATTTCAAGGAACATCTGAGCTCTATTATGAATAATACAGTTTTACCTAGTAAATTATAAAACAAAGAAAATAAAGTTAGGTCTCAAGGGACCATGTCATTTACATGTCATCTGCTTTCTGGGAGCTCCATTTTCTTCTCACCCCAAGATCAATCAGAAATGAAAAGAAACTGCATCTGGCCAGGTTCCCCTGGCTATAGCTTACGTTACAAGAATAAACTGATACTAGAGAAAGCTTGCCATGGTACATGCTGCTTTTGAAGTCCAGCCAAGATTCATTTAAAGGACTGACCAACTAAATATACTTACACTAACTAATGTCTCCAAACCATTAGCAATGTGCTAGGGAAGGAGGCAGCAAGTGCCTTGTTTTCTGTTGGGCAGAAAATTAGGAACCAATATTCATAAGATCCTTACCTCTTCTGCAAATATTTTTTGTAAGCTCAAAAATGTGTAAATTCAGATTTACTAATAGTCATAGGGTAATGGTGTTTGGAAGAGTGCAAGGAAATAACATAGAAATAAAAAATAAGTCGGATAAAAATAATATTTTGTAAATTATTATTATTTACAAATTTGTACCAAAGATTTATTTTTGGATGCTGGCCCTGAATGTTGAAACTAATAGTGTTATTCATTAAATCTTATTCATAAGACCCGTGAGTTCTGCGTTTCACCCTCCAGTGGAGCTGCTCTTGCTTGCTTCCAATAAGGCTTCTCCTTGGAGAACAGCTTGCTTATCCCTGCAGTTCTACTCAGGATTTATGTAAAAATAAGACTAAGTTATACCTGATCTGAATGTTTCTTTATACTACAGGGGCATCATCTGGATCTGATGATTAAGGCAACACTTCAGAGCTGTTCAGAGCTTTCTAATTTTATACTAAAAGCACAGAACAAAGTAATATTCCCTATTTAAAACTCTCAGTGGCCCAGAATTAAGACAAGGTGCTTTAGAAACAGAGAAGTTTTAACTCTCAAAAGAATTTATCATCGAAGCGACATATTATAATTCAGCTATAGAAATGTGCTTAGTTTATTGGCTTGGCATCCTCCTATCACTCAGTGGAGAGAAGAAAATAAATGAATGATGTGAAAAGCTAGAGCACGGCAGGGAGAAGTGCTGAATAAACAAAAGAGAAGCTGCTTGTAAAATAATGCACAAAATATAAATAGTTGTGTTCTCCCACTATTTGGAAAAAAGCGGAGTGAGCTCTAGTCACTTGCCTCAGCTTCTACCCTCCTAGCAGTTCGAAAGCATGTTACATGCAAGTAAATAAATAGGTATCACTTAGGTAGAAAAAGACAGTGCTTCAAGCAGCAGTACAAATTCAATCGGTGCCGGACCTATCTGAGTGCAACATTGAATGAAAGATGACATCGGTGGTGGGAAAAGCCCCAGATGATGCTGCGGAATACCATCAAGCCTTATGAGCTAATCTGCCCTCTGTGGTGCGCTCTGGATAATGCGAGTGTGTGAACAGTTCGAACTGGCAATCATTGGCAGGCAAACAACTACTTTGCAATAGCTCTGTAGTCTCCTGGCTAATATAATATCACCATATATTAAATAAATAATAGAAAGTAGTCTCCCGCAAAATTCAAAATTCACTCCTTGTCAGGTGTAGAGTCTGGATTTAAATGCCATTTGTGTCTATGCTCCTCCAGCATCTAGTTGTTTGACTTATCTTGCTTCCCTATTTCTGTTTTTAATCTTATCTGATACCAGTTTTAAATTGAAACTGCTAAAGAGGGATATATACAGTATACACATGTTTATTTTCATCTAATCAAACCATCAGATCCAGAAAAAGAAGCAGAGATATATATTCAATGCCATCAGCATCTGCTCCGATTATGCATCTAGAAAGAAGAATTCAGTGACTCCTTCACATATTACATTATAGGTTATATTTAAAATTGAAAAGTGTAAGCATCATATAAATAAATTTGTCACAAAACTAAGATTGCTTACTGTTGAGCATAGATTTGATTGTAAGCCTTTGAATCTTAAGATTGTATATGAAATAGCTATGCCCTGTGTAACCATGAATGCTAAAGATATTTATATATTGACACACAGTTTGTGTTTATAAATGTTCTATTTTAAAGTAATATGGTTTTTTGAGGAAGGAACACGTTGTCAAAAATGAATGGATGTCGGTAAAGCTTTTGAGATTGATTTTACAACGGGGAGAAAATGAGAGATTTGCCAGGCCTTCAGACTTCACTGACTGCCATTAAAAGATACTCCCCACCCCCACCCCCGCCCTATCTAATTCTAATGCCAGATGCTGTAACTGGATATCAGATTCATGTATTATATAGTATATCCATAGTGATGACATTTTGGGCAGTTCGTTGTCAGACAGGTGTTACAGAACCTCAAAATAAAAATATGATATAGTGAAAGACATTTGAATCAGTTTTGCTACAAAATTTAGTGCCACTTAATTGTGGTATGAAAGCTAACTGAAATCTATTGGATGAAGGTATACTCTTGTTTGAGGTTTGCCTCCTGAATCTCAGGTCTTCCATCCGCTGCCGTGACAAGGGATGCGTGGGAGTGATTATTAGACAGACTTCAGCAATAACCAACTATGCTGTTTTTAAATTTTATGATGTGAGTGTGTCTCTATTGGCTGTTGGGGCATACTAAGGTTATTGGTGGTATATTGTCCATTTGTTAGTATATTGCCTGGCAACAGCCTTTCCTGGAGTCCTAGATTTTAAGGGTTATGGGTAGAGTTTCTCAGGATTTTAATACTGGGATTATCAACCTCTGTGCTCTGGGTTCTTTTTTAAACCATGCCCAACTGGATAGACTCACACTCACCACAGACACAAGGACAGACACTGATCGGGTGGTTTCCTTACCTCTTCCATAAAGGCTTGGGAAGATGTTTTAATTTGTAAAACACACATATAAAAACGATATGCGGATCCTTTCTATAATCTATTCTATTGCTACCTCTATATTATTACTATTGTTAAGATTACTATATTCAATACTATTACCTATTTGCTATTACTGATGTGCTGACACTGGAAAGAAGGCTCAAATGGAAGGGAAAGAAGGAAGCAGAGGTGCCTGCAATTTTTTCCAAGCAGCCTGCTCTTCCATAGTGAGGTCCAGATGAACCCAGGAATTCTGATTTGGTAACTATATGCCTAACCCAAATTCCAATCATGTAAGTAGCCATATATTGAAACTGAAGTTTACATTGGAGCAAGTGGATATAAAGGATGTTGCTATACAACAGCAGGGTTGGTTCACTTCCTGGCTCAACTGTAGAGTGTCACCATTCATCAGTTCTATAAGGGTAGGGGACTGACTAAAGTATCTGGTAGATTAAACAGAGCAGATGGTATTCGGGAAATTTCCCAGTGATCTGACAAGCAATTTCACTATGCAGTACTGATCTCTCCAATACATGGATGGGGAGGGGATTGGATCAGATTATTTCTGAGCACCCTCATACAGTTGCCAATCCAAAGGAGCTTCCTTTGTTAACAAGAACTTCCATGGAATGAAGCATCTGAAAATATGCTTAGTGTGACCATGGTAGAATTCTAAGAGTAAATATGACCAAGCAGAGAGATGTAAGTCCATACTGTGATGTAAGATATACTTTCTTACTTCTACACAATTGTTATTTACTAGCAAGAGCTAGAATGATATACTCCTTATTGGGGAATGAAGGCCAAATTATTATGCCTTTATATTGCTATGACATGTTTGAAAATTCTCTATGAATAAAGTCATTCATGTTTACCTAGTAGGGCACTATTTGGACAATCTCTATTAAGATAATTGCTGCAATTTCTTGTAAGGTTACATCCAATACAGACTCAATTTTTTGAGTCTGGGAAATGGATAGGGTTCTTTGTGATAATAACTCGGTCATCTGTGGACTGGACTTATATCTGCCAGACTACTTAAAGCAGCAAGTGGAAGCATAAGTGACTAGATACGGGAGATTTCTTTGAGGGATGTGGTAAAGAAATAATCTCTTGATCTATCTGCTTTAGATAATACTAGCTGATTACCCGGCCTTGCTTGGGTTTTTTTTATTTTAAGGAAGTATATTTCTGGTGGCATGTCCTTCTGGGTTGTTGTTTTGTTGATGTTGTGTGTGTGA
>JANHJO010008270.1:811172-826277 GCA_032468235.1 Pseudoxyrhopus heterurus | reverse complement strand
AAGGAAGGAAGGAAGGAAGGAAGGAAGGAAGGAAGGAAGGAAGGAAGGAAGGAAGGAAGGAAGGAAGGAAGGAGACTGCTCCCCACTGGGGCCTTGGCCAAAATTATTCATTTGTTTATCATATGGCACCGTCACATCACAGTTGATTAAAAAAAAAACACAGGAGACAAAACTGCAAAATCCAAAATGTCTCTGCCCGACGCCATGAGTTCGATGGGGGCTCAGTTGCAGTTCAGAGGTGGGGATTGTCAGATCACTAATCTGGCATTAGGCTGACCGCAGCATTAGCTCACACAGTCCCCCTGGTGGACAACCGCCAGATACCACGCTCCTGCCCTTTAGAGGAAGGGGAGGAGCTCCCACCTTGACTATGTATGTACCTGTACTTACCTTTTCTGGTAGATGTTTGCTGTGCATTCCGTGTCATGACTTGAGTGAGTAGCCATGCAGGCTTGCATGCCTGTTGAGAGTAGAAAGATAGGTTTTGTTATTTGTATGTTATCTCAATCAACTAGATTATGCTTAGAATCTACTTGCCTGTGTATCATGATTGCCAGGGACAGCCTCTAAGATCCTCACTCTAACAAGTGGTAGCAGAGAATTGGAGGAGAATTCTGCCCTTTGGCATCTGATGGAGGCCGGGTTGAGCCTATCAAGGAAACTCGCCCAAGAGGCCACATCCGATCTTACAGAAATGACCGGCAGGGTCCCTTCCGATGGATCCCGTTTCATTCCCATAGAAAAGGAGTGTCGAAAAGATCACATTCAGGGGCTGTAATAAAGATGATGTTTCTCTAAAACGCCTGTTTGTACAATTTTCTATACTCAACAAGTTACCGATAGAAGAGAATATTTGTAGTGCACTGAGGAGCCCTTGATGCTCTCTGAACTGGGTGGTTTCCTTGCAGACATTTCTTTACCCAGTCAAAGAATATCATCAGTCCTAGAAGGGAGTAGGGTTTGTGGAGGAGGAGGAGGAGAGTAAAAGTTTTTTAAAGTGACTGGGAGTGTTAATGGGCCAATAGAAAACAATTGCTGGACAGCTCCTGGGTTTTTTTAAAGTATTTCTTAAGCTTGAAGGGATCCGTATAGTGACACCAGGCACTCGACGCGCAAGCATCCCTAAGTCTGCTTGAAGAAGAGGCGTCTGTCGCGGTACTGTGACTAGCTGTGTTTCCTGAAGAGCAGCTCTCTCCGTCTGCGCGCTCAGTTCCCGCTGGCCGCTGAGCGAAGAGGACGTCTTTCCTCGTCCTCCGCTGGGAGGGGGAGGCCTTGGGAGCGGAGGAGGCCCGGAAAAGGCCCCTTCTGACTGGACCTGGGGGAGGAAGCCGGGGCGATCCCCCCACCAGAGCGAAGAGTCCCTGGGTTGAGTCGCTTACCTGGGGCTGGAGAGGAGACATCGTTGGGCCTGCTGGGTTTTGGCCTGAAGATGCGGCCCTGTCGCCCCTGGAGCCTGGACTGGCTGGATGGCCGCTGTTGCCTCCATCACCAGGGAAGGGACCCCGGAGGTCTCCGTGGGGACAGAGGCTGCCTGGGCTCTGGGAAGCGCCACTCATGCAGCCCCATCAGAGAGAGTGTGTTGGGGGGCAGAGGAGGGGCAGGAAGGAGGGGAGCCTCCCCCCACCCCATACTGGCCCCCGAGATGCACCAAAGGAGAACCAAGGGGGGGCTGCGTCGTGTAAGGGCAGAACCCCCAAAAGGAGCTTAGAAGAAGGACGGAGCTGGTGTGGGTTTTTCGACCGGGGCTCAGGAGACCCCCCTCCTGAAGACCCCTCCTCAGTCTGACCCCCGTGGCTCCCCGTGGCCCCTGCCCCTTTCTCACAGGCCCTCAGCCGGTGCTCACCATTCGGTGCAATGATTTCCCGGCATTGCTGGATAGTGGGGTGGTTGTTCTGGTTCCCGGGGCAGCCATAGAACTTGAAAGGCTCCCAGGTCCTGGAGGTGGCATTGTGGAAAAAACGATCCTCAGGCTTCCTGCACCGTTTGGAAAAGTCGGGCAAGTTCCTGCACAATCTGAAATCTGGCAAGAGAGGAGATTGGGAAACTCAACCCTTGGCTCAGTTGTAGGTGCTCTGGGGTGGGGGGTGGGGGGATAGAGCAGCCCCCTAATACAGGGGTCTCTTGGCAACTTTAAGGCTTGTGGACTTCAATTCCTGGGGAGTTGGAACTTTAACTGGCTGGGGAATTCTGGGATTTGAAATCCATGTGCCTTAAAGTTGCCCAGGTTGGAGACCCCCACCCTAATAGAATTTGCACCCAGGGCTTCGGGGGCGTCTCTTGACACAGGGAGGATCCCTCTGGATCCTGGGCTGGCTCTGTTCTTTGCCTTTGTTCCACGGTTATATTTGAACTGACACTCAGGGAGCCTGAAGCCCTGGGAAACGTCCCACCACAATGCTGGTGCTGCACCTCCTAGAATCCACGGGGTGGAAGGGACCTCGGAGGTCTTCTAGTCCAACCCCCTCCCCCTCAGGCAGGAGAGCCTAGACCTTTCCAGGCAAATGGCGGTCCCATCTCTTCTTGGGAACCTCCAGGGACGGAGCCCCCACAACTTCGGAAGCTGCTCCTGCCATTGATGGATTGTTCTCAGGAAATTCCTCCTTAGTCCCAGGTTGCTTCTCGCCTTGATTAGTTTCCATCCGTTGCTTCTTCTTCTCCCTTCAGGGGCTTTGCAAAATGAGTCGTCCCCTGTTTTGTGGCAGCCCCTCAATCGCCTTCCAGGCCAAAACTGTCCTGTCCCCCTGGATCCTCTGATGGCCGGACCTCCCTGGCCCCCTCGAGGCTCATCGTACCTTTTAGTCTCCAGGCCCTTCATCTCTTTGGGCTTAGAGGGGCCGGGGGGAATATCCCCCTTTGCTTCCGTTCTCCCGGCAGGGAAAGGGAGCGAGGCCCCTTCGGGAAAGGAAACCTCCCAACGCAGTTTGTTTTGGAGGGGCTCTGAGGACGAGGTTTGCGCAAGAAATAATAGCCGTAAATGTGTGTTTGTGTGTGTGGTTCAAAACAGCAGGTGGAAGAATATCTCAGGAAATAAGTATACAAAAAGGAATAAGGTTAGATTTTGGTTGGGAGCTTCAGTTTCAATGAGATTCATTAGTCTCCAAATTGAACCAAGTTTCTAAATTGGGATCAAAATCTCCAATACAAATGTATTTATGTTTAATTTGGAGACTCGATGGTTTAATTCGTGCACAGAAAGAGATGTTAGAACTCAAAGTGGTTTTCTAATTCAGCTCAGCATCTTCCTGGATCACCTGAATGAAATGGGTGACGTGGTCAGATCGGGTCTGATTTGCCCACCTGAGGAGCATTGCGGGGGAGGGGCGGAAATCTCTGGGTTCCAAGTCCGGCTGAACCCCGAGAGAAGGACAGACTCTGGCTGGAAAGAAGCCAGGATCCCCTGTCTTTTGGGCTGCTCAGGTCACACCTAGGATGTTATTTATCTATTTATTTTACACATTTATATACCGCCCTCTCCCAAGGGACTCAGGGCCCTTCTCTAATGGCTTTTCCCAAATCTTTCAAGGTTATTTTGTTTGAACTGGCTTGTCAGTGGTTATTTGATTGAACTGTTTCATTTTGGAATTTTATATTTGGCCTTTTGATTTTACGTCAAAACTGGACTGTAATTTTTCTATTTTCTATTCTCATGCTATCTGTGGTAGTTGGGGACCATGTTGTTGCTGTGTGACTATTTTTGTTGCATTTAGTTGAGTCGTGTTGGTATTTCTTTAGAAATAATTTATGAAATTTATAAACTAAACTGAGCATTGGAATGTGGCAGCATAAAATAGGTAGAAAAAAGCACAATGTGATTAAAATTTAACAGTTCAGTAAATGTTGAAGGATGTTTGGGAAATACTTACCAGAACTTTTCCCACACATATCTGTGATATTCTAAACCATAAACAAACATACCTGATTCAAGATTTATTTAAGGTCCCAGATTTTGGTAGTGATGGAGATTCATTCCACTTACTGAAAATAATGTTGTTCTTCCTTAGGACACTTTCGATAAATGATATAACCTGATTTATCCAAGGGCCAACTCTGTGATCTTGCTAGGCTTTACTGAAAATTCCTCTTATCTGCTTGAAAGTATAAAATACACAGATACTTTCTCTCTTCTTTGATCACAGTACAATACAGAAAAATCCTTTCATGACAATAATTTTAGTCTTCAAAGATTTGCTCACAAACAGCATAATTTGCTGTACTGTCATTAGTAAACAACAGTAGCTCTTCAAATAGTTTTTAGTCCCATAAGATTCACAAAACTATAGAATACTACATCTGTGAGTAAATTAAATTCATACTCCTGGCTAAGTGACTTTCTAGTAAACTTTTTCATAGAAACTGTAGTTCGACAAGTGACTTAATATATTTTCATTCTACATCAGTTTGTCTTGCTATCACATTTTTAGCTGAGATTCTAAAATTCTAGACCTTCAGACATAATGGCATAATTTTTGTCTATTGTAGTAGTTACATATGTGATGCCTACTATTGATAGAATGCTAAGCAGTTGTATCTGCCATTAACTATTACACAATCAGTATTAATATGAAATATTAATTCTTACTTACACTATTAAGGATTATTATAGATGTGTTCTATGGTCACTAATGGGTGCAAAACAGCAATGAAAAACAATAGGAAGACAACTTAAGGAGAAAAACATGGCACTTTGGGATTAATTAAAAAAAATCTCTGAAGAAATTAGTAGAATGGGAGTTGCTCAATTATGCAAACTGCTTGTGATTGCAGTTGTATGAAGCCTGGACTAAATATCAGATTTGTATGTTTTTTGTGAATGCAGACTCATTTATGCACTGGAATTTTTGTCTATTGCATAAAAAATAAGACTATAGTTGAGGTAATAAGGCTTAACTAAATAATTTGCTGGCCTCTTTCTTTATCTCATTGACAATTATCAGTCTATAGCTAGAAAGAACTTTACCTGATGCATTTTTCTATGTAAATTCCATTCTTGTCAAAAAGAGATTTTCAATAGCATAAAATTACTTTATGAACATATTGTACTCTTACTCTTTCACTCAATACATGGTCATCCATTGTACATAACAATCCTTAATATCCATTTTAGGTAGTCCAAAGTTCAAAGACATCAACATACTTCCTGTCCTCCTTCTTTAAAATTCAACTTTCACTTCCATAGAGTGTCAGAGAGAGTACCATTGCATTACCTATTTTGAACTTTTAGTGTACATATGGTTCTCAACTTATGACATAACTGAGCCCCAAATTTTCATTATTAAACAGGACAGTTGATAAATGAGTCGTACAAACTTTTTGCCATGGTTGTTAAGCAAATCACTAAAAGTCTTAAGTGAATCATGCGGCCATTAAGTGAATCTGGCTTCTCCCATTGATTTTGTTTGTCAGAAGATCTCTAAGAAGATTGCAAATGTCAATCCCAGGATTCCGGAACACTGCAACCATTGTAAATCCATGCCAGTTGCCAAGCATCCAAAATTTGATCATGTGACTGTGGGGATGCTGAAATGGTCATAAATGTAAAACTTGGTCATAAGTCACTTTTTTCAGTGCCATTATAATTTTGAACTGACATTAAATGAATGGTTGTAAGTTGAGGTCCACCTCTAGCCATTAGCAAGGCCTTCAAAGTTGCTCTACAAAATTCTAAACTGCAGCATGTGAACTGCTTCTTCTTTGGCTATTAATGGTTGACTAAAAGGCAGAAGCTTTCTGGTACGTCAATTATTCATTTAAAAAGTGTATTGTCATCATTTAAAAAGTGTATTGTCATAGTAAAATTCTGAAGGTACCTGCTGAGTTCTGTCTGCAGAAAACACAAATCGTACTTTGGCTGTGTGATCAGTGACATGTTACACATACAAAAGGTCCTAGCTTCAATCCCTGACATGTACATTTAGGCTCAAAAAACTCCTACCTGAAATTTTGGAGAGCTACTACTCAGATTTGACAGTTCAGAACTAGGCAGGACAATAAGATTTTTCTGTGTATGAAGGCTTTTTATGTTTAAATGAAAAATTCTGTCAGAAAGAATTAATATGGAGTACATAGAAAAAGTTCATCCAGAACCCTCTCCTTGTTTAACGGTATTTCATAGAGTAATTTCACAGCATAATTTACTTTTGATCAGGAGGTGTTGAAACTGTTTATTATATCCTGTTTATTGAAAATGACTACTGCTTCTTAAAGTGAGCAACAGCATTATAAATCAACAAAAACTGGTCAGAATTGAAGTTGAAATAGAAGTGTAAGTACAAGACATATAATCCATTATTGGAAATAGTTTTAATAGCCATCTTTAGCTAGTTTCCTCTAAAACAAGGAACATTATTATATGATGATAATGATGATAAACAGCCACAGGAATATCATGGATCAAATCTGGCATTAGCTTTTAGAATGTATTTATTACAGAGCTTTGCAGTGTGTGGCACATTCCCTGTGTGCTATTGTACTTGACTGTTGATTTATATCAAAGTTATGCTTTGAGTCTTGATAAAGAGTTGCCTTTCTACATGTTTCCCAATACAGAATTTGAAAGAGAATGTGAAAGCTGCTCCCAAGAGATTTCCAGGCAGTCTTTCAGTTTACTAACAAGTGTAAACTCAACAGACTACAGTAATTTACAAGCGTCAATTGCAAACAAAATTCCACACAATTTTAATAATAGGATTGAGCAAAAATCCATGAATGGAGGCCTTCTGATTATTTGGCAGAGGTCTGAAGTATTTACAGCATAACAATCCTGATATACCATGATCAGCTAATTATGTGTCAGCCCTTGTTGAACCAGAAGCTGTTGAGTTATAGTTTGTAGTATTTTCTGCTGTCACAAATGATGTAGGTTTACTTTTAATTGTTGCTTTGTTATCCTCATCAATATTAGATTTTCCATTTTCTTGGCAATATTCCCCATTTTTAGGACAGTATTACAAGTGGAGGAGCCAATTAATTTAATTGTTGCAGCACCATTTCTTTACCTGGATTTTGACCTGAAAGATGGGTAGCATTGAATTAAATGACTACAGTAAGGTAAAGTTGTGGAGGAAAGGAATCTATATATCTATCATCATGATAAGATGGTCTAATAAATGCTTCCCTACTTCACACCTAAAGTACATTTTGACTTTTATAGTAAACAGGATTTATTTAAACTAATCCCACTCAGGTATATGTGATATAAACTAGATTTATGCAGAAAGCTTATAATATATACTATAATGTTATCAGTCATCCTATCTATTTCCAGTAAATCAGGAAAAGCTGCTGAAAGAAGGATTGCATTGACCTATTCTGTAAGCAAAAGCAAATCCCTGAAGGAATGATGCTTCGCTAACTGAAGGAGCAGGGCTTCTGCTTCTGAAAGACAATGTCAGAATAGCTACACAGGTTACCATTTCCATATTATCAGACACTACAAGCAGGGCCGTCTTAACAGCATTATGGGCCCCGGGTGAAAGCAGTGTACTAGGGCCCCTACGACAACTAAGCCATATAGTTGCTGAATTTATATGATACAAGGTGCATTGAAGGGTTAACATACACTGATTAGTATGGGGCCCCTATGCTCATGGGGCCCAGGGCAAGTGCCCATCAGGCCCATGCGTTAAGACAGCCCTGACTAGAAGGTAGACATATTTCCTTTGCAGACATGGTCTTTGGCTGTAGAATAAGAATTCTCAGTTGGACAAGCCCTTTCAGGGATCCTACTTTCCTGGTGACACAGAATGGCAGTTGGATTTAATGTGAAGTATACTTCTTCTGGTCACAGGATGATAGAACCCCAACAGTGTCAGTTAAATTATCTTAACTTTAATGAACAGATTCCTTAAAACCGGGTTTTTTTTTCATGTTCACGCAGAAGTGAATCTTGTAGTGAACATTTCCTTAAATTCTTTCTTTCATACTAATCACAGAAGGATGATTGATAGTCATACTCTGTTGTATCACATTAAAGTACAAATTGGGCAGTGGAATGGATTCCTGAAATTAGAGGAAAGCCTCATACAATAATTAACTTAGTTTTTGTACAATCCCTTTAACTACTATTGCATAATAAAGAAATGTTTACTGTTGATCTTAATGTTTTTAGTATTAAACTCCTCAATTTTCTTTTGGAGCATCTTTTGTTATCTACTTGCATTCATTTTGATGCAAATCTCTGTTGCTTTTTCACATTTTAGACAAGGCTTCCAGGATCATGACAAATTGGACCTGAAAGGAAACTGGCAACCACTGAAGCAGAAATGTTATTTAGTTTTAGGAACACACATAACTGACCACACTGCTACATTTTGCATCAGTTGAAGCTTCCAGATACTCTTCAGGGGCAGCCCTGTGTAGAGCATATTACAATGATCTATTTGGGAGGTGATTTGGACATGACTGGCTGAGAGTAGAGCTTCCTGATGGAGAAATAGGTACACAACACAAAATTGTACAAAAGTCTCTCCTAGCCATGATTGGACAGGACCAATCATAGCTAGATGACAGGACCAGGTCTGTTTGAGGCAGTGCCACAAAGATGGTAGATCCAGAAGACCCCAAAACACAAAGCTATTCAATCTTTTCAGGGTTTCATCTGTTCTTGCCCATCCAATCTCTACAGCCTCTAGACATCAAGACAGGATATCAATAGTGTCACTAAGTTTGCCTGGGGCAGAGATGTACAACTGGATATTATCAGTACCGCTAATACCTCACCCCATGATGATTGATGACTTTACCAGTGGCTTAATGTAGATGTTAAATAAAAGTTGAGAGAATACTGAGCCCTATGGTGGGATCTCTCACCCTCAATCAACACCAACTGGAACTGACCTTGCAGGAAGGAAGAAATCCAGCACAATACTGGATGAACTCTCCCCCCCTCCCCAAAAAAGCATGACCAATGTTGTGAATAACATAAGCATTTGTTGAATAAAATAAGTGTTTTATCCAACAGGCCAGATTTGAGCAGGTAGGACTTCTTAACTAAATAGTTAGAATGTGTTATCAAGCTGATAAGGGCCTAATCCAGTGCTATTGCATTAGATAACCATATCTGCAAAATATTTCATTATAAATTATGGCTTGAAGCATTGTTGCCCACATTAATTACAGTATTTAGTAACTAAAATATTTTGACATAGCTGTGATTTGAACTGCTAAAAACTGTTTATGTGTGTGTATACGATATAATTATTACCCATCCTACATGCAATTAATGTGATTGACTGTAACAGATAAAATTAACTTTCTGAAATATTCAAAACAATTTAAATTAGAAATCCTGCAGACTTTTGAAAGCCACATTTTTAAAGAGGCTACGTTCAGAAAATCTATTGAGCCAATCAACTTAATAGGAAATGCCAGTCTAATCATACTGACACAGGAAAATCCCATAGTTGTTTGTTAAATATATTCACAGCAGTGTTATATCATTGATTCTCCTGGTGCCCTCCTGACTGGGTTTGGCTATTACTCCAGAATTCCAGAAATTCCATTCAACCTAGACTTTGGAAAAGACAATATAGTTTTACTTTCTTCAGAGCTCCTTACCAAAATTCTTCCTCAAATCTGTTTTATCATAATTGATCTGAAATTGACATGGATTTAATATTGAGTCTGCCTATCAGTTATGTAAAGTAGGTATTGCCTATAGAAGGAAGATAGAGATATCCAGCCACATACACAAGGCTTTTCAGTGATAGAGATGGGCTGAAGAGGTTGAACAGATTTAACAGTAATAAAATGAGTCTACATGCTTAGATTCTGCAAGAGGGAATCTTTATAAAGGAATAAATAGCATGAATGATAGTGATAGGAATATTAACAATGAAATAAATCTGTGATTAGTCATCTAGAGTACCAGTTCCTTATTTGGACATTTTTAACATAGGAGGCCAGTGGTTGAATTAGAATAATTGCAGAGCGAAGGAAAATTCTGTCAAACTCACCAATCAATTTATGCTTAATCTTAAATAGCTGCCATCTGCATTCTTTACAATTAAGCAAATAAAAATGCCTATGTTTCTTGCACTGACATAAAGTCCATTTCATGCATACACATAAGCCAAGTTTTAAATCTTCCTCATCCAATAAAAAATATCTTGTTATAATATGCAGAATATAATAAGCAGAAGATATAATGGCAGGTTGGAATAAATCTCAAAGCATAGTCTGAATGTTTACCAAGAGAACAGAGTTAAATTTATAGTGTATATTCAGACACTTAGTATAGAAAGGAAAATAAAAACATAGTAATTAAGCACTGGCCAGACAGACAGTAGAATTTAAGATCAAGTTAAACTTTATTAAATGTAGTTAATAAATTCCATGGATTTTCTACAATCTTAATTCAGGAAGAAATCAACTTCTGAAGATCTCAAATGAGATCATAAAGTTCTCTGGAAATAACATATATTCTTATTCTACAGTACATTTACTTTAGGAAACTTGCTTCAGAAGGGTGACTTACAAATCCCTCCCCCCAAAAGAAATCCAAGCAGAGAGGAGTTCATCCTGTTTAATTTATCAGCTATATTAATCCACCAGGTTTGATAGAATATGTATATTCCAGATCCCTTCCATAACTGTTGTCATATCACAGGACCTAGGAAGTGACCCTGCTCTATGGTAACCACTTTCCTATGGAATATTCTTCCCCATGAGATCCAGCAGGATCCCACCCTCCTAGCTTCTAAAATACTCTGAAAAGCTGGTTTTTCTCATAAATGTTGGGATAGGATGAGGCTGGAACCCGTAGAGTTGAATGTGAAAGGGTGGAGAAGAATTACTTTTGGGGCAGCAGGAATTTTTGTTGGGCTTTTTATACTTTTTATATTTTCACTGTTGTTCTGTGAAGAGCCCGGGGTTATGGTACATAAAGATGGTTGGTTACGTAAATTAATAAGCAAATAAGCAAGCAAGCCTCAGAGCAAAAAGAAAGTTGCTCATGCATTTAAAAATATAAAAGTATTCTAGAACAGCCTTTAATATTAAACATAGGAATAATTTGATTGGCAAGCCATTGGAAATAGATGAAACACTACAATTGAAGGTTGTTGATGGGTATACTACCACCCTGTTGTGCATGGAGATGGGTTCTAATTGAACAGTTGGCTAAGTGAAGATGAAGCCTTGTATATTAAAATTCATTAATTAAATTAATATTTATTTATAAAACATACCATTATTTATTTATTTATTATTTATTTATTATTAGTATTTATAAGCCGCCCCACTCCCATACATTTAATCTAAAAGTCATAAATTTGTTAATGCTTTAATTCAGGGGTGTCAAACTCAAGGCCCGGGGGCAGGATCCGGCCCGCGGGGTGCTTATATCTGGCCCGCGGAGTGCTTAGATCCAGCCCGGGGGTGCTTAGATCTGGCACACGGGGCCGCCCTGGAAACAGCGAAGGACTGGCCCGAGGTGCCTCTGCCAGCCAAAACGGAGTTCAGGAGGGTCCTCCCAAGCTCCGTTTTCACTGGCAGAGGGTTTCGGGAGGCCGTCGCAGCCGAAAATGAAGCTCAGGAGCCTGTTTTCTCTGGCAGAGCGCTCGGGCCACCACAGGCGCTCCCGACACAAATGATGTCGAGCTGGCTATGCCCACCCTGGCCCTGCCCACTCCTTCCCCCCAAGGTCAAGCACAACCCTGATACGCCCCTCAATGAAACTGAGTTTGACACCCCTGCTTTAATTGAAGAGAAATGTGGAATATGCAAGTGACATCTTTCCAGTCATTGCTGTCTTCACAAAGAATACAAGTGAAAATCATATTGTTTGCTTGTTTGCTGTGCATCATTTACCCTTCTTCTCACCTATCCATTAACTGTGGTTAAAATGATATTTGGTTATAAAGTGCAGTTCTTAGTCCATTTCAGGTACATGGCAACAGGTCTTCTAATTTCTCTCATATAGTGCAAAAAGTTTCTGATTCAGGAGTCAGGGTATTTTTGCAATTCCTTGGAAAGAAGACAGGAAGGCCCTTTCTTGTAATGAAGTGAATCAAGCCAAAAATGAAGGCAGGTGTGAATTTCCACTGAGCTTTGGCAAGGAAGTTGAGGTCCTGTATTTTTACTAATTTCCTCATTTTGCTCCTTCTTCATTGTAATTGGATAGACAAGCTGTAGGAACCCACGTCCATTAGCTGTTGTCATCTGAAGCAGAGGAAGTTATTTTTTCCAAGCTAAGCTCTGGTAATGGCTCTTCAAAATGGATTTGTTAGGAAAGGTTGAGGATTTGGATCTCTTAAAATTGCAGCTGTTTGTTAAAGCCTTAAGTCTGAGTTTGTCAGTGAAAGCTTTCCTTTTAGAAGTGCTCTGAATGATTCTTTAAGTTATTTTTCTCCATTTGGAAGTGAATAGACTACCTGAGGTTTTGCCCTTGTGTTGAAACCATAGCATTTTTCCCCGAGAAAAAGCATAATCAGCTTGTAACTTTGCCCAGCCCATCATGGGTCTGTTTTGCTGTGAACCTAAGAGAAATGATGTGAAAATTCAGAAAAGAAAAATGTTTTGTGCTTGAGGGAGGAGGGCTATAACAGACATCGCCAAAAAGCAAAGGGAATTATTCACAGCACTTTAACACAAAAGGTCTCAGAAGATGAGAATTTTTAGACTTACAGCTATTCCAGAAAATTTAGTTTTGAGAATGAAGCTGGTCTTTTGTATGGGATGTGGAAATGCAGTACTGCAGACAGCAAGGCTAGGGAGGACTAGTCAATTATATACTGTGGGAAAGACAGAAATAATGCATTTGTTAGCTGGGACATTAGCTTGCTTTTGCATCTGAAGAGAATTTGCTGTTCTTTTCTCTCTAAAGAAGGCATAGTATTATGTTAGTATGAATTTGAGGTTGTTTTGCCACTACATAATTTATTTTATATAGTGTCCATAAATAGGTGTTACTGATTAATATTTGGAGGAATTCCTTCTTGTAATATATACAAAATGTACATTTTTTAAAGAAAATCATATATCATACACCTTATTTCACTTGAAACAATAATTGGTCATTGTTTTCTCAGAGCCCTAGTTTTCTAAATCTTCTTGGCTGGCAAAACATTTTATAGCAATCTAAGGGAGATGATTTTAATAGCTAATAGTAGATTATACATTTTGGTAAAGTAGAAAATAATCATGATAATTTAGCTCTAATTCTGGCTTATTTCTTACAGGTTATTAGTGATACAGAAGAAATGTGGATAACATTGCTACCTATTAAAAAATAAAATAAATCCATGTGTATTCAAGAAATCTGTCACTATAGTGTAACCTTTCAGGCTAATTAACATATACCCTATTATGGATTTTCAAATAATGCTAGGAAAAGTTTCTTCAGTTTAATTTGGAAGCAGCATAGAATGCTCACTCATTCTTGCAAATCTTTATTTAAAAATATATTTTTCTTTAAAAAAAAAACACCTCATATTCTGACACACAGCACCCAAACCACACCACACCACATAGCCAACCACCATGCAAAAACTAACCCTATCATACACAAAAGGGTGTCGGAAATGACAGTTGGAATTCTCCAACTCCTGGGAATAGCAACAGCCCTCAAACCCACAGCCACACTCTGCCAGGAATTATCTAGAACCAAAGACAAGATACAAAAGGATGAAAGAAACAATGTAATTTCCAAAATCAACTCTAACAATTGCAACCCTATGTGGGAAAAACATCACATCAATTAAAAAACAGGATCCATGAACACCAGCTGTCAGTCAAACACTATGATCCCAAATTCTTAATCTCTACCCACACCGACACCAAACAGCACCAGTTTGAATGGAGCAACACAAAAATCATCAGCCACATTACCACCCACCACGCTCATAGGTTCATCAAACCCACAGCACTCCACAAACAATTCCATCAATATATACATTGACCTACCATCAGCCTACAAACCCCTCAGACTCCAGATGAACTACACAGCCAACCAGAGACATTACCGACTCTGAACCAACCCACACAAACTCCCCCACCCTTTACCTCCCAATGATACCTGATGTAATCTCCCCATCACAAGACCCATCACAAGACCTGGACTTGACACACCCACACCTGACCAATCACAGGATCTACTGACCACACAAGGCTCTTATAAACAGAAGTACACTGACACCCCCTAAACTGTGCTGAAGATGTTACCTAGTCTGGCAATGAAATGTTTGGAAATCAACCCACAAGCTGGGAGAATGAACCTTGGCCCTTATATATTTTTCCTTTTACCTAAAAAGATTTATTTTCACTCAGAATAACATAGAAGTGTCATGACATACATACCAGACCTTGGGTAGACATTTGTAAATATATAAACATTTTTGTTGATGGACACCTGGGGTCTTATTGTTTGTAACCTCTACTCCATGTGTACTTATGAATATTTGCACATATGTAAAGTAATATATTTTAACAATTAAGTAAGAGGTTGCCAAATTTTCTCAGTTCATAGCACCCCTTTATATCTCAGTAATTTTTTCATGGCACCTTAAGGCCAAAAGACTGATGAAATTACAGCTTTACAAATGGATGTCACAGACATTTAAAATATCCCATGATGGTTCTGTGAGTTTGTTGTGGTTCCCCATGGCATTGCAGCACACAGATTGGAATATGCTGGCTTATGTAATAAAGATTTTGATTGACATAGTTTGGGAAACAGGTTACATTGTCTGCTCAGTGTTCTGTATTTATTTCTCCTTCCTCAGTCATGATAGTTTCCTTAATCAGCTCTGTCTTTGGAACTACTCTTTGAATTAAAAGAAAAGAGGCACTGTGCTTGTGTAGTTTCTTAGCTATTGAATGAAAAGAGATTTCTCAATAAATATACATTTACAGTGGAACCTTGGTTCACAACCACTTTGGTTCGCAGCCAAATCAGTTCACAACCAAAAAATCAGCTAAATGTTCGACTCTGTTCAAGAACAAATCCTTGATTCACAACCAAACTTCCTGAGGATGAAGAAATCTCAAGAGAGAAAAGACCTGAAGGAGAGCGTACTTCCATCGTGGAGACGGACTCTGCCGCAAAACAGCAACCTCTCTCTTGCTCAGAATCGACCGACTGAACAGTTTTCTCTGTTGCTCATGGTT
>JANHJO010008270.1:763852-775313 GCA_032468235.1 Pseudoxyrhopus heterurus | reverse complement strand
CTGCGAATCCAGGAGAACCCCCAAGCTGCGGACCTGCTCCTTCAGAGGGAGTGCAACCCCATCCAGAGCAGGACGATGTTCCAGGTTTCCAGTTGATAGTTTCCAGACCAAGAGAACCTCTGTCTTACCAGGATTTAATTTGCGATAAAGATCAGATCAGGTAGAAAAGTGCTCTCATAGACCTAACAGTAACAAATACTACCTAGTCTTCCTAAGCTATTCTAGGCATAGTTTTAAAAGATGTGATAGTTGTAGTTCTAGAGATTTTTTCTCTTGGTCCCAAGTAGTACATATAGATGTAACATCAGGATTTTTTTTTGATCTAGGTATGTGTTGTTGTTTCTTTTTTTTAATTTATATGAGGGCTTTCATAGATACTGCTAAATCTGAATGCTTTAGATATAATCGGGATATGTATGGCCCACCAGTTGCATGTGATCCACCAAGCAGCCCATCGGCGTTTTTTTTTTTATAAACTTAAATCCTCTGTCACCAAATGTTGCTATATCCAGGAAGAATTTGATACCACCTGTATTTTTTTTTCATAGCCGCTTTCTCCTGAAAGACATACTGCCAAGTATTTCCAATACCTTCAAACCTCACCAACACTGCCAGCTCTAGCACTGCTGCTGCATTGCTAGCCGCCAAATGGCAGTTCAACATACCAGCTATTCATTTGCAACCCACAATTATTTTTCAAAATATCCGTACGGCCCTTTCCCCTCTATGAGTGGTGCTGGCTTGGCATAGATTAGTTCAATGTGTTGCACCATCCCAGTGATTCTAGACTGTAATGTTTTTCCAGTTATTCTACATTATCTGCTGTTGCTATTTATAAATTTTATTTTATTAGTGCTTAATTATGCACCGAAGACAAATTCCTTGTGTGTCCAATCACACTTGGCCAATAAAGAATTCTATTCTATTTAGTCTTTTTTTTTTTCAGGAATAGCTGTTGGCAAATCATCTCCACAAAGATATTCCTTTTAAATAGAAGTACAGACATTCTAAAGTAATTTTCTCATACATTATGATATACCTTTTGTGGCAGAGAACACTATTCCCTCTTGCTGTGTTATCACTGGGAAAATCTTTTGAATGTGTGGCTCTTACACATGTCACTGCACTAGTTCAGTAGCAGTTCAAATAGTCTTTTGTATATCAGTACTAACAAACTTCACTCAGTGTGCTAATGAAAGCCACCATGATTATCTGTATTCTGCCGTGCTATACATCAAATAAGTATCTGAAATAGAAGATTGGTAGTGATTCATGCCTTTAAATACTAGGGGAAAAAAGGATGTGAGACAGTCTCCCCTCTAATCTGAGATCTGGAACCAGCTGAGGATCTGATTACTTACTCTACAGGCAGTTTGGTTTTGATTTGGAACTTTCTTGTTCTTCATGCACATCAAAGTTTACATTTCACCTATAATTGCTATGCACATCACAAATTAAGCTGAATAAAGGAAAGAACTATTAAGGTATGCAATAATTAAGTTTGGAATATACCATAAATGGCTAAACGCATGCAGGATGAGCTTAAGTCACAGACAGAGCAATTTAACTATGAAATAATTGAAAGAGAAAATTAATTATCTTTAATTTGACATAAATCCCTACTGCTTTGATAATTAGGAATTATGCACCTATTTATAATTAGCAGGGCCTTAGAATACACTGGTTTCCAGAGAGATTCCATGTTTCTTGTTCGAATGATGCTGCCAAATATAAAACCATGTTTTACCAACCAAAAATCTTAACTGGGTTGAGTGCTTTGGGACCAATAGATACTACAGTGAATACAGTATCACTTCTGCACAGTATGTAAATTGGTGTTACTTGTTTTAAGAGATTGAAGTCCAAAATGGTCAATCACTTTGGACATGATGACAACTATGACTTGCCTGCAGATTCAGTATTGATACTACCTGATGGTAGAAGAATTTGCTACTTTAGCTGTGCTGAGTGTAAACAGAGTAAATGAACAAATTGCTTAACCAAAATCTAGATACTCTAGATATGGCAACACAAGATAATACTAATCCACGTTAAGAGTTGGGATTTCAACTGTATCTAGAAAGGAAACATCTATGGCTTTGTGGCAGGCAGAAGATTCAGCCCAAGCATTGTAAGAAAATGTATTAGCATATTTATTCATCATAAAATGATGGAGAGTGAATTCTGTGTAGCAACACTTTGGGCTATTTTCTAAGAAATATTAAGATGAAACAGGAGAAACTCCTACAATGAATCCAAATTTATTAACTTCAATTTAGCAGACTTTGGATGCAAAAATTGCCTTTATACTGTATATTTCTACGCATGTATAAAATGCCATCCTCTGTTTTACACCTGCATAAAAGGCATAAAATTGCAAAAATTCATATATGTAATCCTATTTCCATTTTACCCATGTGGAACAGATGCCTATTCTCCTTAATGGTTTATTAAATTGATGATTTACTGTTACTAGAATTAAAAAAAAAATAGGGATGATATTAATATTGTAATATTAATAAGCTGATTGTATGTCTATGATGCTGAGGCAGAAAACAAGAAAATATCTATAGACACCCTTGTATGTTTTATTTTAATTTTTTGAGATCGGTATAGGAAAATATTGGGAAAAATTAACAGAACTAGTATATTTACATTCATTTATAAATATTATTAAATGTTGCTTATTTAGAACAATTTCATCTGTTGCTGAAGCAGGTAAGCTACAGGCCACGACATAAAAATCCTAAACAGATATATTTACGCAACAGTATTTTTCTGAACAGTAAAACAGTTGTCTGAGAAATAGCTGTATATAGTTAGCATGATAGAGTATGTTAAAGGAAATCTTATCAGAAATAATATTTCTATTCTTCTTCCCAACCTTCATCTATTTGGCAAACAAATTATGGAAACAATATGCAGGCCTGCAAAACCTTGTTGTAGGTAGCCCTTGTCAACTTACAATCATTAATTTAGCGACCATCAAGGTTACAACAACACTGAAAAAAGTGACTGACTGATCCTTACACTTAAACCATTGCAGTATCCCCATGGTCACATGATCAAAATTTGGGCACTTGGCAATATTTAGGACAGATGCAGTATTCTGGGATCATGTGATCTCCATCTGCTGGCTTCTGACAAGCAAAGTCCATGGTGGAAGTCGGATTCATTTAACGACCTAATGGTTCATTTAACAACTGCAATTATTCATTTAACAACTGTGGCAAAAAAAGGTAAAATTGGGTGTGACTCACTTAACAACTGCCTCGCTTAACAATGGAAGTTCTGGTCTCAATTGTGGTCCTAAGTCGAGAACTACCTATATTTCAAAAGCCCTGATAAATTACATTCATGTCCAAGATTTACTACTAGATTTATTTCTGGAAATTACATATTAAACTGTTGTATTGTAGGGCTAAGGGGTTGTATTTTTTTCCCCTTTGCGGAGCCAAAGATACATTTGATTAATTTGATTATGTGTCATCAAGTTGCTGTTGTCTCTTAGCAACCACATAAGTAGATATTTTTCCATGATAATCTGTCCCTAACCTGATCCTTCATATCTATCAATGGTACTAGAGAGGTAGTTCTTGGCTAATGAGCAATCTCTGTAGCTAAATGACTTCATTGTAAAGCAAGATCTCATAACTTAGCAACAGCATTTCCAGCAGCCTTAGTTATCACCATTAAGCAAGGATCACACAGGTCATTAAGCAAGGACCTCTTTTAACGGTGACTTCTGACTTCCTGCCAGCTTCGTTATTAACTTTGCTTATGGAAGCCAACAGGGAGCATCAAAAACCGCAATCATATGACTGCAGAGAAACTGCAATGGCCAGAAATATGAGGACCCGTCATAAATAGTATTTGTTCAGTGCTGTCATAACTTTGAATGATTGCTGACAAATAGTCATAACCCAAGAACTATCTGTCTTCATTGTCAGTTCTATGGCTGATTGTTTTATCTGTTGTGATTAATTTGGTGATTTTTATGTTTAATTTTAGTCCCAGTTCTTCAGCGCATTCTTTACTTTTATTACTGGAGCTTGCAGATCTTTTCCAAGTATACATACTAAATTTTTAAACTTAGGAACCATTTTATTAATGAATCATGCCTCAGAATTCTCTCCAATAACAAAGGAATCATGTAGCTATCTGGGCATTAATATGGGAAGGGTCCAGTGCTTTGCTGATGCAAATAATGTTATCATTTGGTGAATATAAATGTGTAAGAATTATATCAATACTTTTCGTTTCTTCCATGAATAATAAGCATGTGCAACATTTGCAAATTTTGCATATATACAAAAATGAAATATCTGCAGGTTTACGTAGCTATTTATTTTGTTTGTTTGTTTGTTTTCATTTCTGTGGCTGCTCATCAAAGTCAATGACTCTAGGCGACGTACAATTCAAAAAATATTATAATTAAAACACTTAAAATCTTTTAACACAATAAAAACATTCAAACTAAATATCCATAGCAGCCGAGAAACTCAGCCAGGAAACAGGGCTCTTAACACATTCATCACCTCAATCTCAGGAACAGGTACTTGGCTAATCTACTGTATTTAGTTTATTATATTGATGCAAACACAGAAAAAGGAATATAAATATTCTGATCCCAAGGCTATGATGTGATTTCCTGCTAGTGTGCTTTTATCTGGTTTTTAAAAAAAAATAAGGTTTTTTTTATAAAGCTCTGTCAGGCTTATAATATTAGTTTTTCCAGAAACTAGATTGCAATTTAGTCAAAATTTTACAGCTCATTATGATGATTGAACAGCTCATTCATGATAAGTAAACTCAATTCTGATTTATTTAAGAAAGCCTGTGTCCAAACAAGGATTGAAAAGTTAGTGGATTCAGAAAATGAGTTGTTATCCCATAGAGAGCCAGATGTGTTTTAGGCTAGTATATGTATCCTGTTAGCTGCTCCTCTTTCTAATCCTTTACTGTTCATTACTTGTAGCTGAATATTTTCTTGTTTCACAAATAGAACTTTTTAGATTGATAAACCTCTGAAGAATATATCTGACGGATACTTCAGCAGAAGCTATTCTTGTTCTCTGAATTGGCTTTTAACAGCCAAGAGAAAAAAGCAGAAAATCAAGGATCACGGCAAGACTTAAGACAGGATTACAGGCTACACTTGGTTTGCCACCAGTTTCTTCAGATTGTCAAGTTGTGGAGTTGAGGGGTGGTTCTGCAGAATGTCAGATGTTTCTATGAAAGGATAAGGACTGAAACAAGATCTGGATCTACCTTTTTTTTGTTTTGCAAATAGCCAGCTGAAATATTGGATACATCAATAAATGTTCTGACTAGTTTTCAGTTTCTTACTTACTTTGATTGATTGATTGATTTGTGAGTACTTTGAAAACTGCCATATAAGCCAAAGATGGTAATATGTCACTTTTAGGCAGCATGGCATACTCAACCATCCCTCATAGCATCCATGAAACCACAAATGAATTTTAAAAATAAATAAAAATATTCAAAATCACACCAAATACCACAAGTTCAGGACTTTCCACTTGAAATCTTGAAAGAAAAAGAATTCATTTCAGGAATTACTAGTAATTTGTTTGATTGGGAAGTATGACATTAACATGTCTTCCATCAGTTTTCCTGGTTTTACTAAATGTACTCTATCATGGTACATAAATTCATCTATTTATTCTATTTTTGCTCTTTATGTAGAATTTATATTTATTCATTTTGTCTTCTCTGTCAAACCACTTCATTTGAATATATCCCAAGCTTCTTGGTCTCTTTCTTTTCAGTCAGTGTATATAATATATAAATGAGTTCTGTATCAAAGCCACCAGCATACTAACTTTTCAATTAAATAGTTCTTATACTAGGGATAGGACTGCATGTAGCAGAAAGCAAGCACAGAAGTATTATAATGTGAATCATCTTGGATAATTCATCTAGCAAATTGGTTCTTGCGCGCTCCAAAGCATAAGGTTGCTAAGTCTTTTTATTGGTACCTTTTCCCTCGTTTAAAAAAAAAAGTCAGATAGGCTTAGATATTTGAGCTAAGGATCATGTATGTCTCTGTGAACACTTTGCTTATGTTCTGCTATTGTCTGTTGTTTGTATTTTGCTATTTGTTTATGTTCTGCTATTGTCTGTTGTTTCATGTCCCTAGAGAATAGCCTCTTAAAAGCATTCCACTCGGAATGGAGCATTTTGAAAGTGCACTTTCAGTATGTCTCTTCAAAGTGCCACACCACAGTCTGCTGGCAGGACTGTTATAAACTATTACCTATTTGTGTTGTTTTTTGTTGCTAACAGTAACCTGAATCTTTTGCTTTCTTTATCATACATGCCAAATGGCTTTTTAAGCCCTTCCTTTGTGTACCTGGCACATAGTTTCTGTTGGGATATGCAAGTCATCACTTGTTCCACCATAGTTATTAAGATCACTCTCCAGAAATTGTTCAATTTATTTCCTTTTTTGGAAATATGTTTTTAAGAATGTGTTTTGTAAATGCACACATACACAGAGACAGTTGCCTATATATAACTTATACTGGAGTTGTAGTTACACCTAAATTACTTGATATAAACAACAGCCTTTTTTCTGGCTCTTATATTGCTTTTCCACTTTTGATCATATGGCCTTAATTGAACTCCAGCATCATGTTATTAGATAAAAGATGTATTTGTTTGTTGGTTTATTCAGTTTCTGTAGCTGCCCATCTCAATCCATTTTAGTCTGGGCAACAAACAATATCACAGTAATTAAAACCATAAAAACACAAAAACAGTTACAAATATATATTCAGAAAGCAGAATCACTGACTTTTGTTGTGTTGCAATTTCCAGAAATGCAAATATTTCATTAAAAATGCTGCTTCTTACCCAAAATCTGACAGTTTACTTTGAAAATACAATGTGTTTTCATTGAAATGTTGAAAGTGGCATGAAATGAATGAAAAAGATGATAAAATAGATTATGAGTCAATTTTCCTATGAAGATATGTTGGATTCAGAAGCTAAATGGCAATCAGAATAACAGAGTTGGAAGGGATCTGGGAGGTCTTCTAGTCCAATCCCCTGATCAAGCAGGAAACCCTATACCATTTCAGACAAATGGTTGTCCAGTCTCTTCTTAAAAACTGCCAGTGTTGGAGTACCCACAGCTTCGGGAGGCAAGTCATTCTATTTATTAATTGTGGGATGGGACAACTTGCTACAGCCAACTCACCATGGCCAACTTGACATGGGACAACTTGCTGCAGGACAATTTAACAATTCTATTTAATTATTTAAAATAAATTTAAAAATCTTTTAAATTTTTGCAATTCACATTTCATTCTGCCACTCCTTTTGCATCCTTTCTTTAATAATTCTATTGCACTATTATTTCTTCAATATTAGTGTAACTCTTGTGAGTTGTCCTGTAGCGAGTTGGCTGTGGCGAGTTGTCCCACAGTGAATTGGCCACAGCAAGCTGGCCATGGTGAGTTGACTGTGGCAAATGGGCCGTGGCGAACTGTCATAGATCCGATTAATTATTCTGTCAGGAAATTTCTCCTTAGTTCTAGATTGCTTCTCTCCTTGATTGGCTTCCATCCATTGCTTCTTGTCTTATCTTCAGGGGCTTTGGAGAATAGGTCAACTTCTTTGTGGAAGCCCCTCAGATATTGGAACAATGCTATTATATCACCCCTAGAACTTCTTTTCATTAAACTAGACATACCCAATTCCTGCAGCTGTTCTTCGTATGTTTTAGCTTCCAGTCCCCTAAGCGTCTTCATTGCTTTTACCTGTACTCTTTCTAGAGTGCAGTATTCTTGAGAGGGGAAAAAGACACCTAAAAAAATATTTCAATAAGATGGTGGTGACAATAATGATAAAAACAAAATTGAACCACATTTCTTGAACTTAGCTAGAACACAGCAATACAGGTCATTAATAGGAGAATGAAACTGAAAGAACATTATAGATTTAATGCCTAAAATCTGACAAATATGCATTAAGTTAATATAAAAAGCTCTCAATTGGTGTCAACTCTAACTGAAGAAGGAGGTAATTTGATGATAAACTATGTAGTAATAACAAAAGGTGCTAAGACATCCAGAAAAATCAGTAGAACCATACTTTTTCTGTGTCTATTTCTAGTCGTAGATCAGGCACCAGAACAACTGAAGTCATTTCTGTTCTGAACTGAAACATAAATCTTGACTGGGATTGATCTGGAAAATCCTTGGAACTGAGCTATCAATATTTATTTAGTGAAAAAAGAACAAATTTGTTATTTAATTTTAGTGATTAATCATGCCTCAGGAGTATTCTAATTATAGCTTCTAAACCTGGAGGGATGGTTCTCTCTCTTGAGGAAAATGCTATCCAGCCCACATTAGCAATGCTCAACATGTTTTCCCCAATTATACAGGTGGTAAGATTTTCTCTCTCTAAATATATGCTCTATGTCCAGCAGTTTGAGCTAATGTTATTGCAGTGATATAGTATCAGGTGTGTCTGTGTTTATGAGTTATGGTATGGTTTAGGTTGCCATACAATAAATAAATATATATTTATAGGAGATAAAGTTGAAACTTGTAAAGCAGGGGTTCCCAAACTCCAGGCCACAGACTGGTCCCAGTCCATGGCTTATTAGGAACTAGACCATTCAAGTGGCAGGCAGGCAAGCAAGCAAAGCTTCATCTGTGCATACACAGGATCTAGATTGCATATGAAACCATTCCTTCCTCCCACCCTGCCAGACTGTGGAAAAAATACCTTCCACAAAACTGATCCCTGGTGCCGGAAAGGTTGGGGACCACTGTTATAAAGGAATCCTAAGTTAATGAGATCTTTGGAATGCTAGCAGCCAACTTAGTTCAAACTTCTAGTCTTTGGGATGAGTCACAAGGCTTTACATATACTTTCCATTACAGGTAGTCCACGACTTGCAACAGTTCATTTAGTGACCGTTCAAAGTTACAACAGCACTGAAAAAAGTAACATGACCATTTTTCACAGTTATGACTTTTGAAGCTTCGCCATGGTCATGTGATCAAAATTCAGATATTTGGCAACTGGTTCATACTTACGCGATCATTACTGTGTTCCAAGGTCATGTGATCCCCTTTTGCAACCTTCTGACAAGCAAAGTCAATGGGAAAGCCAGATTCACTTAACAATTGGGTGACTAACTTATCAAGCTGCAGTGATTCACCTAACAATGGAAGCAAGAAAGGTCATAAAATGGGGCAAAAGTCACTTCACAAATGTCTCACTTAACAACAGAAATTTTGGGCTCAATTGTGGTCATAAGCCGAGGACTATCTGTATTTACTAGAAGTTATTTGCCCTGAAAAGTTTTCTGTTCTGTATAGTCCATAATTCTGTCACTGTCTGTGACTACAAGTCTGTGGCAGTGGCTGTGGCTGTGTCTGTCTGTGTACTTTCTGGTTTTAATCTATCATCAAATGGGGTTTTAAGAAGCCTCTGATCTTACAATATCATAAAATTTTCTTTCAAGATTCAGCACATTAATATAGTAATATATAGTTTATATTGCATACATTTTGTTAGAATAATATCCATGATAGTGTATATTATATGAATGTTAATTCATAAATCTTGAGACAGCATGTCTGCGCCATTGCCAGACAAGATGGTCCTTTACTATGATTCAGCATGGTTCTTCTTATGTTTTCGTATTCTTATGGGATCGATATGATATATAATACAGTATTGAATTACTCAAGAACTTTGAAGTATACAGACGGTGCCTGAGGGAATTTCTTGACAGCTGTGTGCCAGGCAAAAACAAACAGGGCAGTTCTCTCCACCTCCTCGGCATGGAATGAAAAGGGAAGAAGTGCAACTGTCAAGTGCCTGTTGTTCTGTTGTTAAAAGGCTGGAGTGTGTAACAGGAAAAAAAAAAAGATAGCAATCCTATCTGTGCCTTCACCATTCTGTTTCTTAAGATCCATATCCTTTATTTCACATCTGCCATTTCACAATGGCACTTTCGTTTGCTAGCTACCAACCTTTTCCATATGTATCTTTCTTGGGTCCTTAAGACCTTCCCTTGTCCTTTAAGAATCACTGATAATGAAGACTATAAATTTACAGTCGCAATCTTTATGGTCCATGTTTGCGATTGGTTGTGAGAGCTACAGCATGGATGTAACATAATAAGTGTTTTTTTTTTAATGTTGCTGTTAACTAAATGTGAATTGGACCACCATAGTAGAGTTTTTTTTCCCTCTTCCATAAATGGGAAATATTCTTCCCTCAGAAATTTCACAGAGGGATGATGTTTTAATTTTTGTCATTTAGACTGGTTTTGAGACCTGAATGCTGCACAATGGGCTGAGTTTCCAATTCCTGCCTACCTAACATTCAAAAGCGTGCAAATACGAATAGATAAATAGCTAGAACTTTAGTGGGAAGGTAACAGCCTGCCGTGCACCTTGGTATATAGTCTTTCTGGCCACATGACCACAGAAGTGTCTTCAGACAATGCTGGCTCCCTCAGCTAAGAAACAGAGATGACCACCTGCCCTCTAGAGTCAGATATAACTGGACAGAGGAAACCACTATCTTTACCTTTAGAATTTTTATTAACTTGAATATTCTTAATTGTTTATATTTATTCTTTTAAGCAACAATCCTTCTACTAGTCTGTTAGTTACCATATTAATTTCCTTTGATTTCCCTTATAATATACCGTATTTTTCAGAGTATAAGACATTCCGGAGTATAAGGCGCACCTAACTTTTGGGGAGGAAAAGAAGGGGAAAAAATCTGCCTCTGCCTCCCAGTATCCATCCAGTATTCATCTAGCCCATTCACCGCCCCTGCCACCGCAGCCTATTCACCGCAGTCCATTTGCCGCCACCGCCCGTTCACCACCACCGTGACCTGTTTGCCACCACCCATTCACTGCCACAATCTGTTCACCGCCGCAAACTGTTCACCACCACCCGTTTGCCGCCACCCATTTGCCGCTACCGCAGCTTGTTCACCACGGCAGTCCGCCCCCATTACCTGTTCGCTGCTGCCTGTTTGCCACCGCCATGGCCTGTTTGCCGCCGCCATGGTCTGTTTGCCGCTGCCGTGGTCTGTTTGCTGCTGCCCGTTCGTCCCCACCACCTGTTCTAGAACAGCTGATCGGCGCCGCACCAATCCCCCTCCCTCACCACCACAGTATTCGGTATATGAGACGCACAGACATTTCCACCCACTTTTTTATAGAATTGCCATCCATCAAATATTTAATGCTTTTTCATTCTGTATATCTATGTATAGGTCTAAAAATACTGTAAAACATTTTATTTGGGAAAATAAAAACAAAATAAAAGATTAATATTTAGAAGTAAGAATAAGTTTGTTTTCAGTGTTATTAGTTGTGAATAGCAATAGCAATAGCAATAGCACTGTATTTATATACCGCCTATCAGGGCTTGCAACCCTCTCTAAGCGG
>JANHJO010008270.1:753379-763752 GCA_032468235.1 Pseudoxyrhopus heterurus | reverse complement strand
TCCGACACAGTCTCTGTCTCTTCTTCGGAGTCGGAATCAGCTGCCAAATCCGCCACGCGCTGCGGAACCACAACACATCTTGCTTGGTGCAGAGTTCTGGAGGAGTTGCACGTTTTTGCACCACTGTGGATGATCTGAAGGAAAAGGTCACAGGCCATCAATCTAAATACCAAACTTGTTAGCTGTGAGGAATGAGGGAGGGACCAGAGGGACGGGTTGCTTGCATTGTGGTGCTACAGTTGCTTTCTTGCTTGTTTTTTTTTAAATAATCTTTATTATGGTTTTTTTTTTTAAAAAGAAAAGATAAAACACAATTCATATATGTACACATTAATAAGCAAGTACAGCAAGTAAATCATAGAGAAAAAGTTATTACTATAAAGCCTGTCTCAACATTTATATTAAATTCATCAATAGAAAACAATATTGGTTGTACTCTATTTAATAGCTAAGGTATTAAAAGAAATTCTGGGGGGGGGGGGAATGAAAGATCCTCATGCAGAACTTTTGTCTCCTTTTTTGTTGACTCTGCTACATCTTCTTTCACCCACCGAGATATATTTTATTCTCTTCTTCTCATCCCCTTCTTTGGGATGGAAAAAAAAAAAATCCAATTAATTATTGAAATTCCTCTTCTCCCATGCATATTTCAGTATGCGTCACCCCAGATGCAACGACCGCAAACGAGAAATCGGGAACGAGGCAGCTTCCTTATTTCAAAAGACTTCAACCTCACCTTTCCCGGAGAACACGAGCGAGAGGCAACCCAAATGAACAAACTAGTTAGAGATGCGTGGAGAGTCGCCGGCTGCAAGTCATTCCGTATTCAGTTTTAATAAAGTCAGATCTCCTGCTGAGATTCCAGTCTTGCTTTGGCGCCCCAAACGCCCAACCTTTCCTTTCTCTCTCTCCCTTTCTCTTTTGTAATGGTTGACCTTGGGTATGATAATATTCCTGTACAAAGCTCAGGCAGTATGAAATCGTTTGCCTGTGTCATCTCGCTCCCTCTTCTCTTTCTCTCGTTGTCAATCTTCTTCGAGGGGTAGGGAGAAAAAAAAGAGAGGCATGATCCAGGGCTACCAAAACAGTTAAGACTAGCATCGAGAAGAATTTTTTTTCCCCCTATCTTTTTTCCATGCATGCTGCAAAGTAGAAAAAAAGGAAGAAAGAAATTATGAAGTGGGAGACATGAATAGGAGATTTTGTATCGCCTAGGGAGGTAATAAATGAGTACCTTCATAAGTTTAAAAAAAAAAAGGTAAAATTTCCCCCTGTCCATTCATGTCCACCTCTAGGGAGTGCTGGTCATCTCCGTTTCTTGGCCAAGGAATCCAGCATCGTCCGAAGACACTTCAACAGTCATATGGCCAGCATGACTACACATCAAAGGTGCAGGGAATGCTGCTTCCACCAAAGTGATAGCAATAGCAATAGCACTTAGACTTAAATACTGCTTCACAGTGCTTTATAGCCCTCTCTAAGCAGTTTACAGAGCCAGCGTATTTCCCCCAACAATCTAGGTCCTCATTTTACCGACCTTGGAAGGATGGAAGGCTGAGTCAATCTTGAGCCAGTTAAAATCGAACTGCTCACAGTCAGCAGAGTTAGCCTGCAATACTGCATTCTAACTAGTGCACCACCACAGCTCTAGTAGTAATGGCACAGTGTATTGAACTCCCTATGAGGCTTCTCTTAGGACTGATATTATGCTTTGCCAGATGTTACTGCTAAAGCACCAATTGTTTGAATGCAGGCAGCTAGAACACTGACTGGGATACTATACCACATAGATTAAATTTGTGCCGGAAGGTCTGCAGTGGTTGACTGGCTGCCATTTAAAAAGATTAAATGTTGATTTTAATGTGCAAGCCTTAAATTAGAGTTCCCCAACTTTTCCAGCTTTGCAGACTGGCAGGAGGGGAGAGGGAGGGAGTAGGGATGGTTCCGTGTGAATGGCGGGCAAGTGCACCAGCAGTTTCATTTCACGAGCGGCAGCCACATAAGCACGCTGCTCACACAAATCGAATGCACAGGCACTGAATTGACTGCCGCTTCTGCAGCCGGGTTCCGAAAGGCTCACAGCCCAGTATTGGGCTGCGGCCTGGGGAGTTGGAGACCCCTGCCCTAAATTACTCAGGACAAGGTAGCCTGACTCCACTTATATCAGCCTCCCAGGGATCTGTGATTTTTCAGAAGATGTCTGCTCAGTTTGACGGTGACAATAGCATCTGTCCTCTGGAAAGGCTTTTCTTCTGTTTATTCCAGGCCCTATACTTAATTTGGCTTTTCCTACCATTAATTCCACCAGTTCATATACTGGATTATTTTTATAATGGTTTTATTGAATTTGTAAACTACTTTGAGGGTTTTTCACTGAGACACAGTATGCAAATACTTCAAATAAATAATCATATATAAATAATGGATACTTACATTGCATTTTTTATTAACAGTTGTGTAGATATAGGAAGAAACATGAAGTGACTGGTTCTTTGCTTAGAATATTATCTCACAAAAACTGAGAAATAATATAGAAGGTTTAGGGATTACATTTGATCACTTGGAGTATTTGTCCTCCCTGGCTTAACTGCCTACTTTATATTGCCAGCAGCAAGGTAAATCAGGCACAGTTGGCTAGTTTGAAGAGAGTTTTTGTTTGTTCCTCTTTGTGTCTTGCCTTGCAAGCTAAGCTGTGTCTTGTGATACTTTTGTATACCCCTGCTTTTGTCAAAATTTGAGGCGTGTGTGTTGTGGTTAAATCAGTGCTTCTTCTTCTTGTTGTCAATGAATGCTGGTGTCTTTCCAGTTAAGCTGTATGTACCTTTTGTCTTTGAAAATAAAGAGAAAGCAATTTAAAGAAGGGGGAAAAAACCTTTCATTTTCATTGGTACCTTTTATACAAAGATATCTTTTTGTTTGGTAGTAAAGAAGAGATTTCTAGGGAGGGTGGACTGGGAGATTCAAAATGGCTCAAGCTCTTACTAAATTCCAATCTCTTTTTTGTATTTTTTTAAAAATGTAGCTCTTCACCCAAACCCCTTAACTTCTGAACACTAAAGCCAGATTGCAACCCATTTATGTTGTCTTATGCTATAAAATCTAATGCTATAAAATCTAAAATTGAAATGGAGAGGCTGTGTCTGGATTTTTGATAGATGTGATGGGAAGGTATTTAGTGTTAATATTTGAATAGTTCAATTTGGTCCAGCAAGTTCATTTAGAGATTTAGAAAATATAAGACAAGCCCAGTACCAAAATTTTGACTAACTGAAAATATGAAGATTATGTATATGCACATTAGACATGGAAGGTTGATGCAAATGAAGTATATTCAGCCAGTCTTGAGCTCTGTAATGTAGAATCTTTAAATTTAGGGTGCTAAAATCCTTGTTTAAGGTATGGTGTTGGGACTCTAGAGAGAAGTAAATACTGGTAATCCAACATTTTGAATTGCAGATGGTACTAGAAAAGTCAAAGTTACCTAAAAGTAGTGACTGAGCATTTGGTATATCTATATACTGTATAAGCACAATTTTTTTCCTTATTCAACTAATCAGTTACATTAATGAATATTATATTATTTTAGGAAACCTAGAAAGGAGCGCTATATTCAAAAGTTGTAATAATCAAAGGCTTTTCCCATAGAAGCATATATTTGTCTTTATTCAAATTAGCATATCTGCTAAAGGTAAAAAGGAAAACTCTCTCTTATTTTGCTTAAGCATTTTCAAAGAAAGATTTTGAGGTTTTAGTGTTTTAAAAAGCCCTTATGTTCTGGCTCTTTTCCCATATATTTGCCTCTCTTGATTGCAATTCATATTTAGAAGAGAATATTTGTCTTGCCTTGGAAATATGAGCTGATTTTGGCAGTTGTTATCAAAAGCTGCTCTAGAGCACCTGGGGACTTTTTCTAAGAGAATCCGCATAATAAACTTAAATATGTTTATCTGTGAGAATATAATGCAGCCACTATCAACAGAATTATTTCTTTCTCTATTATAGATTTTTTTTTTAAAAAGGCTCACCAACGTGATACAAGGCAAGGAGATATATTACACATTTTCAGCATGCCTCAGGTATCTTCAACTGTCAGGAAGAGTTTTTGGCAATTTCCTAGTGTGCATCCTAGAAAAATAGGTTTGAAAGGTAAACTAAGAGAACATTGAAATCTAACGCCATGCACACTTCAGAATTCTCTACACCATCCAAGAGAAATGGCTATCCAGCCTTGCAGTTACTTTGGTTTGTTAATATTCATTTGCTCTTTATGTTTTTAAATAATCAACCTTTGCTGGAATATAGAACATCAGTCAGAAGAGTTCAGTACAAGATACTTGCTTGTTTTATCCATGCATATTGCATAAAGGTTCACCCAGAAACATACACAGAACAGTTGAATTGCTTTATTCTGTATTAATAACCAACTTACTGTTCAGAATCCAAAGTAGAAGAAATGTCTTCTGCCAATTAACCAGACATGGTTGTGTCAAAGTCTTGATTGTCTAGTGCTTGGAGTATGGGAAGCTCGCCTCCAGTTTTCCCATCACTGACTTTTAATGGGATTTGTTTGTTTGTTTTTCTTTCAGAGAATCAACTTCCTCCTGGCTTTCCAACTATAGATATGGGCCCCCAGCTCAAGGTAGTAGAGAAGGCCCGCACAGCTACAATGCTTTGTGCTGCCAGCGGCAACCCTGACCCTGAAATCTCCTGGTATAAAGATTTCCTTCCGGTGGACACAGCTGCTAGCAATGGCAGGATTAAACAGCTTCGTTCAGGTAAAACGTTTTTCATATCCTGAACCTCTGTTATAATATGTGTCTCTCCGATTCCATTATTGGATTCTGCTTTTAGGAAAGAAGAACATACATTAGTAGCAGAACCACTTAAAATTACAGGTGGAAAAAAAAACGGTTGGTCAGTTAGTCCATGGACAAAGACAGTTAAGAACAACTTGTCAGTTTTGAAATATTTATTGTAATTTTGAAACGTGTTGGATTCAGAGACTAAGCTTTGACATTGAAATTTGCAGTTTTAAATTCTGAACAACCATGTCCCCTGGCTATAAAATCTTATCCTCAGCACTGAAAATCTTTTTCAGCTGAAAGACGTGATGAGATTCTGGAAGAATGCGTTGTAAATCACACAGCACCTTAAAATCATGCTATGTATATTATTAATAATTTAAACATTTTAGTCTGATTGTATCTGATTGTACTAAAAGGAATTAAACATTTCAAGGATGCTATTATCTTCTGCTGAAGCTCTGTCCACTGGCAATAAAGAAGCTATATCAGTGATGCTGGGGAAGGAGAGAAGCAAAGGGAGGGTTGCTGCAGTTTTAAGTGGAGTTTCTGCTTCAATCAAGAAATCACGCATACCCATAACCAGTGTGATCAATACCTATATCCTAAAGTATATTCCGTAGTTACAGGTTTATATTTAGCCTCTTGCTGACAACTGTTTAGACTCTGAGATCTTTCCATATAAAACAGTGAGCAATAATTACACTGATATATTTACATTTTATGTAATTTCACAGTGACCTTTAGCTTCTTCTCAAGATGTGTGTGGTGAAAGGAAATAACACCCTCATTAATTTAATTCGAAAGGTGCTACACAGGCAGCATTAGGAAAGCATGCCATTTGGATACTTATTTTCCATGCTTTTAAATATATTTCTGTATCTGGAATTGCAAATGAGTAGGCAGCACTTGAGCACATGGTAGACTCTCAGCAACATTCATTTCACGTAATTCCATTGCTGGTAAGCAAGCTTAAGAGGAAAACCTGAGTTTAAAAACAAAGCACGTTTAACATTGCCATCATGTTCTAAATTTGGACTGGTCTTTTTTCCCTTCTATATTGCAAGCATATTTCCAGGGAATTTCATTTGATATTCACACGCTATTCTAATTTTCTCCAGTTATTTAATTTCTGAAGGAGACATTAGCAGATTTAAGAGAATTTTTTAAACTATAAGCTACCAGTAAATCAATATTTACATGTCGCCTAATAAATACTACATATTCAAAAGAGAGTTTGAGGTCATTGTTTATAAGGACAGAGAGGAATTCATATAAGCAAAAATAGTATATTCATGGAGACCATAAATGGGTGCTAAATGAAATTTAAGATTTTTAAAAATTTAATTTCGGACAAATGTGTGTTAAGTTGCACTCAAAGTCCATCAGGAAGAAAAAGAGTTCTAAGTCTGAAACTTGTAATATAGGCAGCAATATTGTTCCTGCTTAGCTACTAAAGACTCTGGTTTCTTCAGACACAATGGAAAAATATGTTTCTTCTTCCAGTTTGCAGAATCAGTAGGATTTTCGCTATGGAGTAACATTTTCTAAGTATCAAGGAAACAGTCTGGAGTGTGCCTTGACATCTCTTTTCCTTGTGTGTGGATAGGCCTAGAAAGCATATATATTATATCCATGTTATCTTTCTTATCCTCACTCACACGTTCACACATATGCACAAACACACACATGGGATTATTGTGAAGAAAAGATGTTTCAGCACACAGGATTATGAGAAGCACAGCATATCAGGTTTAGACTTCATATCAGGCTTAGATTTCAGTATTGACCCCTCTTCAGCAGATCTCATCAAGTTCATCAATAACAACAGGGAAACGTATCCCAGTGGTCTAGGACTATTGATGGGTAAATTTTATTTATTTACTAGGCCACTAGAGTAATTGATAATTCTGAGAAGTATATGTATCTGAGATTTGTAAATCAGACTAACTACGTAAAATAAAGATCAGAACATCTCAGTGCACAGAATATCATAAACAGCAGGAACATTACAACCTATTCTGAACTAAAGATGGTATCTTCCTGGAATTATATCATTTCCAAAGTCACATTATCTTGTTCCTCCTCATCCGGAATCTAATATCCTCCAGGAACATGGACAACAGTTGGAGAGCATTTTCTGTTCAGTCTTGATTAACATGTAGATTTGAGTGTCACCAATGTCAACAAAAGATTTTGCTTTATATGCGTTCAGAGTTCCTACCTCCAGCAAAATAGTAAAGCTGGGATACAGATAAATTAATAACTCGATAGGTGAACAAAATGCCACATCCAGTCTGAATATCTGGCTGGCTGTGGAATGGACCATAATAATACCCTAAAACAAGCGGAGCACCACTTGAATACCATTGGCAAAATTCATCATCAATTAATTGCAAAGGGAAGCTTTGCTCAGAAGAGCTTACATCCTGCAACAATACTGATACCATCAAATATCAATATTTGCCTGTCCCAGGTCCTTGGGAAGGACTCAGTAGGTTGATAAAAATGCCAAATCCAATCTGAGCATCTGGTTGACTGTGCAAAAAAAATCATAAGAGCAGAATAGAAGAGAAAGAACTGAAGATAACAAAATATAAAGACCTGCAAATAGAAATAGAAAAACTGGTGAAAGAAAGCAAAGGTTATACCAACAGTAATAGGTGCCTTGGATGCAATCCCAAAACAACTAGAGCACCACTTAAATACCATCCACATTGACAAATTCACCATCAGTCAGTTGCAAAAGACAGCTTTACTCAGAACAGCTGACATCCTGTGACGATGCTTCCAATACAGGTCCTTGGGAAGGACCTGATAGGTAGATAAAAATGTCAAATCCAGTCGAATTCTGACTGACTGGGCAATGAACCATATAATAATTCCAATCAATGCTGCTGTCCAATACTCTTAATAATAATTTTCTTACCATTAAATTAATGGTTAAATGACTCGTCTATGGGGTAAAGTGAGCAGAGCTCTCTGGGATCCTGCATGTTATAGACTCTCATTCTGCTGTCTATTGAATTATTTAGTCTAAAATGAGGTAATAAATACCATTTTAGTTAATAGCAATTGTGTTCCACTTTAACAGAACTGTTCGGCTTCCCATAATCATATACAAAAATAACATAGAGGTAGTCCTCAACTTACAACCATAATTGTGCCTAGAATTACAGTTGTAAGTCATTGCCATTGTAAATCAAGGCATTACATGATGATTTTTTTTTTACTTCTTTTGTCATTCACATTAAGTAAATGCAGTCATTGTTTAATAAACACCATGTGCGCTAAACCAATTTTCCCCAAGGGGTGTTTTTTGTCAGAAACCAAAAGTAAATGATAGAAATCAGCAAAAAAAAGTCACCGTGTGGTCATGTGACCATGGGATGTTCAAACAGCCATAAAGGTGAGCCAGTTGCAAGCGGTCACATAACCAGGAGAGGGTGCAGCTGTTCTAAATTCAAAAATAGGTCATAAATAGCCTTGGGAGATTAATTGTAACTTCAAATGTTTGCTAAATGACTGGTCGTAAATCAAGGGCTATCCATATTCCACAACTGTGATTTAAGTGGGAACATGGTATCACAGTACTTAAAAGTACATTTATATTTTAAACATCATCCCAGTAAGCTTTCAGACTGCATTTATTCAAATTACCACTGGTTTGGACCAAAACTCCCCTGCAGTTTTGTGTGGATTACAGAGATCCAAACAGGACAATACTTAAAAAGAAGTCTACTTTCCAAAATACAATAATTATATATTTTTAACACTCAGAAAAGATAGGAATGGCAGATTGCTATAACTTGTACATTCAGTTTACATTTGATTATAGATATATGATTAAATAGCTATTTGGGATGTTGATTTCAAAACGTAGGCCAATTATGGAAGGATTGCTGTATATGCATAGTTTCCCACTTTATTTCTTGATCTGCAAGGAAAGGATAATAAAATAGGAAGAAGGATTTTAAAAGACTAGCAGTAGTATCCCTCTGCTCCAAATTGATTGGTGGTATAAAACTTCAGTGATTATAGTTGTGTTTTTATCACATGCCTCTATCATTCAGTGTTGACACTATTGTTCATAAAATAATGTTTTGAAGCATAATAAAATCATATTATATATTTTAATACCAAGGAGAAAATTGTAGCAATAACCATATCACAGTAATAATATTAATGAACCACTATGATACAGAAAACACAGTGAACTTGGCTAAAAAATGAATGTGTCAGGCACAAACAATCAGACCCATAAATGTAGAGTTCAAACTAGCTACTTTATTGTTCTCTACCAGTACCTATAGTACAGGAACCTCCCCAGCCTGGCAACTTTCACTTGGAAAAGACTAGGTGATATTCAAAGGCATTCGGTGGGGGTTGAAACTTACCCTCTTGTGTTTACATAGTGAGTTCCTGCTAATTCCCTGCTTGAGCCCTCTTCCCTACTGGGATGTTGCTCTTGAACATCATGTCAAAATAAGAATAGATGCTGATCCGGAGACAAGACATGGGGTAATGCGGCAAATTAAACTGTATACTTTATGACCTTATAGCTAAATTAGAATTTAATAAACTGAGATATGAACAACAACTGTACATCAGCAATAGATAAGAATAAGCAGTATGTTTATATTAATATATTAAGCCATAGACATGTTTTATAAATCATAGTGTTTTAGCTGTGCCCTTGTAGTAAGCTAAAACTAAATAAACAGGAATTAATGTATTGTTTGGGTCAGCCAGTAGCCTCTAATAGAGGAAGACAATTGATTAATAAATTAAAAAACAGCATATCCTGCTTACTTTATATTTATAAATTTAGTTTTAGATTTTATCCCATCATACATACTATTCCTTTTTCCTCCTATTTTCCTCACAACAACAGTCCCATGAGGTGGGTTCCGCTGAAGAAGAGTGACCAGCTCAAGGTCACCCAGCTGGCTTTCGTTAAGAGTCACACACCATCAGTCTGAAAGTAACTAGAACTGTAACAGCAAATGTTAATAGTCAAAAATTATAAATAACAGCATATCAAATAATAACACAGTATGATACTCACTATACAGTACTATACTCTGTTTTTAATGGACAAAATTAAATTTATAGACAAAGCCATCATGGCCAGCAAGGCAAGCCATATTGAAGCTTTGTGAGAGATTAACATTCCCTGTTCTAGAACAAACTTTCCATACATCTCAGAAGAGAAAAAGTGCAAACCAGTTTTTATCTCAAAATAGTAGATTAAATGCTGTTTGAGAAAAATTATTCATATTAATACAGGGCAAAAAAAACTTAACCCAGAAATAGTTGAAAAAGTATAAACTAAAAAGTGAGCTCATATACTATATTGCCTCAAAATCTTTTTGACAGTATCCTATTAGAAATAACTTGATACTGGCTTGGTAGATTTGTTGGAACAGAGTATTGTTGAGTTAACACAGGGACTATACAGAGTTTGAAGGCTGTGTATTTACCGTATTTTTCAGAGTATAAGACACACTTTTTCCATTCCCAAAAGTGGATGGAAATGTCTATGCGTCTTATATAGTGAATGTTGCTGAA
>JANHJO010008270.1:738574-753279 GCA_032468235.1 Pseudoxyrhopus heterurus | reverse complement strand
GATCAGAAAATGGGGCGCAAGGAGGTCAAAAACGGGTTGTGTGAAGGCTGAAAATGGGATGTGGAGGCTGAAAAGGGGGCGCGTGGAGGCAGCAATAGGCGATGGCAATCCCTGCAGCCTGGAACAACTGATCGTCAGAAGGCCGATCCTAACAACAATCAGCTGCTTGTGCTAATCAGGCTGTGCTGAGGCTGAAACAGGCTGTTTGCTGTTTGCTGCAAGGAGACAAATTGCTGGGAGGCAGATTTTTTCCCTTGTTTTCCTCCCCAAAAGCTGGTGCATCTGAAAACTCTGAAAAATACGGTAAATGGCTTCATTCCCTAACAGCATGGAAAGGAAATCCTGGATTGTGAGTTGTTCTGGGTAATATTTTTAATAGAGCAGTGAGTACATAATATGTATCTGTGAGTTGCATTCATTTTGCTAAGCAGCAAATTGGACAAGATTTGAATATGAATGCTTTCTTGTCATCCTCATAATAATAAGTCAGAACTGGTATTATTATTGTGGGCAGCACCATTGTACGCTATGCTGTACAAGTTGTTAAGCTTTAGATTCACTGTAAACGTGAAATATAATTCCTGGAGTTGCTTTGGAGGTGACTAATACATTGCTTAATCAAATAAATATTGCTAATTTATTAGGGCAGTACAATAAATACTAAGCACTTATGAAAATCAGGCCAGAAGTGAAATGTTATTTTCATAGGATCCAAGAAAGTATGTTTATTGTGTCGGAAGATTGATCCATTCAGTGTTCCTTCCCATAACCCATACCACAGTTTAAACTGGACAGTGACAAATTGGAGCAAGTTCCAAGAAAGGCTACCAAGATAATGAAGGGTCAAGAGAGCAAGACCTATAAGTAATACCTAAAGAACTTAGATATGACTAACTTACAAAAAAAGATGATTGAAGGTAAATATGATAGCAAACTTCAGATATCTGAAGGATTGTCTCACAGAAGGAATGGAGTTATTCTTCATTACTCCAGAGGGAAGGATCAAAGCCAATTGATAAATTATAGGTACATCCAGGCTAGATATCGGGAAGAATTCTTTGACTGTATACAAGCTATCAACTAGGATGCTATCAAAGTTCTGAGTTTTCCTTGTCAGAGAGTAGATCCTGCATTGAACAAACGGTTAGACCAGGGGTTTCCAATCTATGGGCCACAGCCCAGTACTGATTTGTGGCCCACTTGAAACTGGGTCACACAAATGGTGGGCAAGCACAGCGCAGCTCCACCTATGCAAGCGGCGGGCACTCATGCTCACATACAAAGCTCCGTTTGTGTGAGCGGTGGGTGTTCACACTCAAATGCAAAGCTCCGTTTATACGAGTGGTGGGCAGGCGCATTCGTGCATACAACTGCTACTCACATGGAACCATCACCTCCCCCCCCCCACACACACACACACCAGGCCACCATACCCCAAAGGTTGGGGACCACAGGGTTAGACTAGGCAACTTCTAATATACCTTTCAACTCTAGGGCTCTATGGTTTCTAAGAAAATGGCCTGATTTTTGCTTTGGTGGCTTGTGGCTCAGATACTTGTGTGGAAATCCTGACCGTTAACAAAAATCTGGAGACTTATGTACAAATAAGAAAATCTTTTTAAATTGCTTAACAGTTGTGATGAGGGATCTGGCAAGAAAAATCTAAAATTCTTCAGACCTGAAGAAAAATGAATCAACTGCACTTTAGGAAACCCATTTTGAGTGTGTATAGGATTCTCCACTTTGTGTAGGCAATTAATTCCAGATTTTTCAATGGCTATGTGAATGCATTCCAAAATCAGCATCACATCCAAGTGAGGACAACTTAAAACAGGTGCCGTTTCACTGACTGGGAGACTGATTGCTGCGCTCTGTTGTGGAAAGTCTCAATGTCAGTTAACTGCAGGTAGGAAGAAGATAGGGTTTAGAGTATTTAATTACAGTAATAATTGGCAGACTGGGGAGAAAAGTGAGTTCTCAGCAGTTTTTCTGTTGTGCATGAATGAAGCAATAATCCCCTTTTTTCCTGTTGATATGACTTGGAAGCCATGCAGGCTTCTGTGATGTGAACTGCTCCTTTGAGGTGAATGGGATGGGTGGTAGTTAGAGAAACAGATAAACAGGCAGATTTATTATGTAAGAGAATATTCACCTTTATAGTGGGCAATATGGGCTTTCCTTTTTTTTTCACACATCCATGAACAAAAGCACCAGCAAAAACAATCTCACTGTAAAGCGGAGATGGAATAACATCATCTTGGCTGCAGAGAATGCCAGACAAAGCAGCTGGAACTGTTTCCACTGATTAAAAGCGGCAGCTATACTGCCCAGAGGAAAAGGCTCTACAAAAGAGCAAGGGAAGGAAATAATAAGTGTAAATAATTTAACCATTCTTTAGGAAGCAAGTTAAATGCGCTTAAAATCTGCCTTCTTTGTATTTACAGAAACTCTTTGAGTGTCTTTCTTTGTCACCCATTGGGTGATCAGTGCTGTGGATAATGGAATGTGGGGAGCAGTTAATCTCAGATACACAGCATTTCTATGGTTACTGGTATTTATTGATCAATACACAGAACATGATTTGAGGCTTTGTGTCCTGTTTAACCCTCTCTTTCTGTCTGTTTAAACTCCCCAGTTTTTTGTTTGTTTGTTTGTTTGTTTGGTGAGTGCTTGGTGTTCAGATGTGCAAAATCTGCATTAAACCAAGACATACCATAAACTGCCTAGAAATTAGATCTGCATGAATTTCCCTGCCCTTACTAACAGATTTTATTTGCACAAAATAAAACCAAGGGGACAAAATCAAGGATCAAAGGGGAGTTCCTGTCAGTTTATACATGCAGTTCTCTTTTTTGCACCTCTAGGCAATGCTGTTGATAAGGGCCAAGACTGAGCAAACCCTTCTATAAAAACCCCTATTTATGAGATGTGTTCATAGCATGTGAAACTATTTTCAACTCCCTTGTAAAGAGGGTACCAATTCTCTCCTTGGCCTGCTGCACAACTATGCAAAAGCATGCCTCAGCCATTAGTCCAAGTGAAAGCTAAAAGAATGTCCTCTGCATTTATATTTGAAAACTGAATGGTGCAAGACAAGAGTTCATGCTCAGGAAGAACTTACTACAGGAATTAACCTACATTCATTGATTTAGTTTTCCAGTTTCAGTTATGTAATCAGATTTTTGTCCCCAGTGGTCCAGGTAATCTTAAACCAAGAATCGGTCTGCCAACTACTACTATATATTTTTTTCTCTTTGCTCATAAACACATGCGTGCATACACGCACTCCTATTGTACTCCACTGATACTAATGCTCCCACAGCCCCATCTTCTGGCAGAATAAAAGGGCATGGCTCCCATTTCCCAGTTGCTGCTCCATTTCAGTTGTGAAAATGAATGATAGTGGTTTGCCGACATCCTTTTTTTTGGGGGGGGGGGGAAGAACCAGGAATGTAAATTGAGATCAGACTTTGTGTTCTTGGTGGAGCTTTATTAACCAATCTAGGGCAATGTTACTGCACATTCCTTTTTTATATATTATTATACCTGTTTCTCTAATACGGATTCTAGCTTTGAAAAACTTTTTAGTTTCAATTTCTCCCTTTTCTCATTGTACTAACGCTTCTCTTTAATCTTATTTGCATTCAAATTACCTCACCAGGTGGTACGCCAATTAGAGGTAAGAATGCTAAACTGTGCCTCAAATGTTCGTATCACTACATTTCTTTTTGCCATGACACGTTTCAGCAGTGTCCCATTTCCAGTTATTCTTTCATTCCAAACTCTATCAGCACACAAGGTCATCTGCCATTCCGTCCCACACGTGTTTGTTTTTGTGTATTTTTAGTGTCTGGCACCTTGTAGAATCATCCATTGCAGGCATACATAGATCAAGGGGGGTTATTCAATGGAACATTTGTGAATTGGAAGGTGCAATTCTGGCTCATGCCACAGAGGTTCTTTGATTTTTTCCAATTCAGTTACTGTCTGGAGTACTGAGTACAGGAGGGGTTGAAATATCCACTGTGGTTTGCATCTGAAGGGTGCAGTATTTTCACAAGAGAACAGTAATGTTCTTTCTTCTGTACTACTGCTGACAGAAACTGAACGACTAAAATTAAATAATTCTTGAAGGGTCGTTTAGGAAGCATGGACCTCCTTTGAGGGTTATAAGTGCGTCTGTCCAGCATGCCAGACCTTTCAATATGAAGGCATACAGAGGGAAGAGATACAATCAGCCAGCCCTATTCTCTCTGAAACTTAATACAGCCTTGTGGCTATGGCTCAAAGATTTGTTGAGCGTAAAGGAACCTGACATATATCTGGTCATCTAAAATCTTACGTTGTTCAGCATACCTCCAGAGTAGCAGCTATATAGTCCCAAGCCTGCTAGTGTAATTTTTGTAATTTGAACACTCAAAGTGGTTTCTGGAAGTAATCCTAAGATTGTAATCAGTACTATGTACAGTGATCCAGATCTCTTGTGATTTCAGTAACTGCTGCTCTTGACTGATCCCTGAATTCTCTGAAATTTATTACCTCTGCTAAATTGTACTCTCTCAATTATCCAATGCTGCTCTTTTTTTCTTCCCTGTCTTTCTTCATTAAATCATTGCTTCAAATTAATAAAGCAGTCTTTGGTTCTGGTTCGGTTTCTGGATGTTAATGTTTTCAGTTGTGTTAATATTTTAGAACAAATGTGGATTATTATTTCAAAAATATTCGAATTGAATTTAGTGGAAAATCTGAGTTATGTGGCCAAATGGTATACGCATAATTGTCATCCAATCTTTGGAATGATTCAAGACTATCAGCTGTAATGTTATTAAGCTATTTAAGTTCTTAAGCTATTTATCTAAAACTACAAAAAATCTTAAAGCAAAACAATAAACCACATGTTAAGTAGCCAAGCTATGCCTGTTTCTAGTCCCATCTTTACTCAGACTGAGGCTTTTCCTACATTTAACTGTCATGTGTTTCTTACCAACAAGTGGGAACATTAACAACTTGGCACCAGAACCGCCATATGTTCGGTATATCCTTTTTGAGAGAAGTGACTTACTGCTATAATGAGAATCATCCATCTCATAAAACATAAATCTCTCTGAGTTCTAATGAGGTATTTTAAGAGTTTGCCTGACATTATTTAAAACGCATGTGTCCTGTTTGAATGTCAAAGACGACATTTTTCTAAGTGCCAAGAGCCACCTCTTGGCATCTCATACGGGATTTCTGTCAGACTGACACCTTTTGTTAAACATACAGGCTACTGAATCTCTAGCAGGGGTAGAGGAAAGCATTTTTATGAAGGGAGGTTATGCTCACATAATGATAATGTTCTGAGGTCTTCCTAAAGGTAAGTTGCTGCATTTCCATGATGTATTAATTTGATCAAAATGAGACTAGACTAATGGCTTACTGTGCCTGCAATTAGTTGGATGTTTATTTTCAATTATGCATAGTTGCTAGGTACATTGGATGGGAAAGCCAGGCAATCTCTCTTGAGCGAAGGTGTGAAGGAATTCAGATAAAGTAGCCAGAGAAGCAGGGTGTTCTGTTTTGAAAACTAACCTTTCTGTTGGCCTTGCGGCCATGAGTCCTACTTTTCCTGTGCAGAGATGCTGTCATTTTTTTAAGAACTCTGTATTTGTGAGGCATGTTGTCACTTTTAACATTCCCCCTTTGCCTTTCAGGTGAGACCCAGGCTGAAAGGTCAGGGTGAGTTTTGATAGATTGTTCAGAGATATATGGCTCTAGTTGCTGACTGGCAGTTTAGAGAAAAGGATAGATGAATGGACATGGGTTTTCAGCGATGTTCAGTAGATTGCAACAAATGAACCTTTAGAAGAAGTGATTTGTTTCTCTTTTATCAAATCCCGCTTTCTCTATTGCCATAAAGTGGAATGAAATAAGCACAATGGAAAATTAGATATTCTGATCTTCTGTTCTCTTGGAGCTGTTAGTGCTGCCATGTCAGACTTGGTGAAGGCAACCCATCCACCTCACCAAAAGCTTCTGTGTAGTCACCAACTTACTCACTCATTCAATATTTGACAGCACTGTTAGCTTCCAGAATTGGTGATACAGCCAAATGCCACTGTAGTTGTGTAGTGATTCAGTGATGATGTTTCTATGATGCAGTGGCATAACAAATACATGCGAAACAGTTAAAAGTCGGTGCTTAACACTTTTCTCTACCCTAATATGACTTTTATACCGGTATGTTCAAAGAAAAAGCAACGTGAATTTAAAATACAAATACCTAAAAACTGACAGAGAAAAGCTGATTAATCTTTCATCTAATTCTTCTGAAGTTATACAAATTTAATATTGCTTAACCCTGCTAAGAGACTGCCACCCTTTGGCAGTTTTGCAATTTTGCTTCCTGCAAAGCTTGCAAATCTCCCTTCCTCCCTCTTTTCTAAAGTGGAATAAAAAAGAAAGGGTGTTTGAAGTCTAGATGTACGATATACCTAAAGAAGCAAATTTGTGGCTGAATTGTATTCCTATATTTGCCTTGTGAACTGCTCAGTTCAAAGATCTTGTAGTGGCTGCGGCCCTTGCATAAATCACAGAAACTCAGTTTCAGTCCAGATCTGACATGCCAATCATCAACCTCAGGGAGGAAACAATTAAGCAGGATTGTAATGAGCTTCAATAGGAAAATTGCTGGGTTGATTCCCTTTCTTGCCTAATTGCTAATAAATTGGGCTTGAAGATGTTTGGCTGTCATTCTATGAGGTCCATGTGATTATTAGAAATGAATATTTACAGAGCAACACAGACATGACTCTCATTTGTGTGTAGCTAATTTTATCCTCCTGTAACTCTGTACAGAATTGCTACTTTGATCCACTCAGAAATAAAAAATAGCATTTGCCCAGAATTAATACATGCTTCTTGTAATCCTGCACTCTATGTGAAATGAAGTCGTGCAAAAGATTTCCAGTTCCTGCTATTCAGACATCTTACTTTCCAAACATTGTGTTAAAATGGAAGCAGATTCAATAAAAGCCAGGATATTTTTAATTTATAGCCTAGCCCTACCTAGAAAAATAGAGTCTAAAGAAAAATCCACAGTTTTTCCCTCTGACCCCATTATAAAGCCTTCCTCATTGCCGCTCAAATGATTTTCATCTGCCATTTACACTCTAAGAGTAGAGCACATGCTAGAGAGAGAACTCAATACATACATACACTCACCTACCCACAGCTTGGATATATGGATCTATCCTCAGTCAGGGAACAAATGATCAGGAGTCCTTTTTCTGGTGCTTCCCTCTAATTGTTATTGGCACACTGTTCAAATAATATATTTGGTTTTTTAATAATTTTTTTATTGTTTTTCTCCATTACAAATACATCTTGTGTCTGAGCAGAGTTGTTTTGGGTTAAAATCACATCAACGTATCAATTAACAATATATTTGTTCTATCCGGTTTTATCACATTTCTTATATTTAAATCTTATCCTTTGTCTTATCATATTCAGGCATCCATTTCTCTTGTCAATTCAATTAGTACTTTTTGTCTTACATCAATTCTATTTTATATTAATAATTCAAATTGTTAATATTAACTACCAATTCCTCTGTGACTATTTTCTATATATATATATAATTTAAACAATCTTAAAAAAAACCCAGTTTGTATAATTCATTATAGTTATAATAATTCATTAAATTCATTTCATAAATCAATTAATTAATTCCATTTATATTATGCTGATTCAGTTCAATTTTATATTCTTAACTTTTATTTCTATCCATAAAAAAAAGAAAATTTCTCTAATTGTCATTTTCCGTATATAATTTAAGCAATACTTTAAAAAGAAAAGACCCAACTTAAATAATTTCACTTGTGTTATAGTAATTTGTAATTATTTAATTTTTTATATCATTTATCATAATTCCTACTATTAAACTTCTTCCTCTTATTTCAATTACTGGTATGTTAGTCCCTTCTCTATATCAGCAAACTTGACAATATTAGTAAAAATGTTAATAAATTCCATCTCTTAACCTAATTCTAACATCTCCATGTGTAATTTAAACAAGCTTCAAGAAAGAAAAAAAACCAATTTGTATAATTCATTGTACTTATAATAATTCATTATCAATTCCATTTCTTAAATCAATTAATAAGTCCATTTATATAATTCATTATAATTTATTGTACTTATAATAATTCATTATCAATTCCATTTCTTAAATCAATTAATAAGTCAATTTATATAATTCATTATAGTTATAATAATTCATTGCTAGTTCCATTTCTTGAATCAGTTAGTTAATTCCTTTTGTATTATATTAATTCAATTCAATTTTATATTACTAACTCCTATTTCCAATTCATATTAGTCTCTTCTCAATATCAATGTATTTAACAATATTAATAAAAATATTAATGAATTCAATCTCTTAAACCTAATTCTAACAATGAAGTACAAATACAAGTAAATTTAAAATGAAATCGCCTGACCAGCAAGCCACCACTTTTCTACCTAATATCACTCTTTCTTCTATTTAAATTAGTCTCTAGTGTTCCCCCAAATTCATGTCTGCTATTATATATTATTAGGCTAGGTAATCATTTGCAGTAACTGTTATTAGCCATCATCATGTCATCGTCTTCTGGTAAATATCATCTTCCTCTGCCTTCCTTTTTCTTTCCCAGGCTTTTTTCCTCTGTTTCTGTCTCCTTCTTTGTCATTATTTAATCTCAACATTTATGCTAGTATTTCCTGTCACCAATTCTTGCCACTGACTAATGTCTCCGTCTGTCTCTCTAGTCATCATTTTGGCCATTCTGTTTTTCCATATTTTTTCTGCCATGCTGGTTGCTTCGTCAAAAATAACTTTAACTCCAAATCCCCATTCTTGTTATGCTGATAGGGCTCCACCAATACCTATGTTATTCCTTGTTATTCCTTGAACTGCCATTCTTCTTCATGTCCCTCCTCCTCAGCAAACCATCAGCCCTTCAGCGAAATAGCTGGCTCCACTATCCAAGTATTCTGATCATCGTCATTCAAAATGTCTAATATTTTCCATCCCAAATCCAGCATAAAATCAAGTTTTGCAATTATTTCCTGGCAACAATCCGGAGAAGGTGCCATCTGCTCTTCCACCACTATGCCCTCCATTTTGCTCATAGTAGCTAATTAGATAAAAATAGAAATTCAAAGCAATGTTTCTATAAAGCCCAGAAGCCAGATCTTCTTTTCTTCTGACAGCAACTCACAAAAGAAGTCAACCAAATGTCCATCTCTTATCCAAAAGTATTCTGCTGCTATCCCATCTGTTATAGATTCCTTTGGGCAATAGCTGGGGTTCTGGGGTTAAAAAATTGAAGTAAAATCATCTCACCCAACCACAGACCTCTGCTCAGCTCATTTCACTTCTCCTCCTGTACATTCTTTTTTCCAGTGTGTTCCTGGCTTCGAGGCAGCCATGTTGGCCACCGTCTTGCCGGCCATTGGCTATGGGGAAAATTCCAAGGTGGGGAGAGGAGATGTGGCTCCTCTCAACCCACCTGGCAGCTCCTCTTCACTTTACCTCCTCTCTGGGGAGGCTTAGGCTCCTTTAGGAGCCCTCAGAGCAGTAGACCTGGAACGAGACCATGGAGCTTGCGGATCTAACTTCCAGCCCTGCCAGAAGTCAAACCGGAAGCCGATTCCATCAATGTCTTAATAATCTATCATTTTTATAAATTATTTTTATAATATATAGTATTTCCTTACCATAATACAGTGGTACTCAACTGCTTTGAAACTCATTAGATTTGGTACTCAATGCATTTTCCCTGTACTGATCATTTGTTTGGTACTCAACTCACAAACTAGAACTAGGCTGCCTTGTGTGATTCACTACAGTATTCCTTATGGGGGGGGAAATTGTTTGGTACTCATAGTTTTTGGTACTCATTGGGCCTCCCAGAACCAATTAATGAGAAGTACCGAGGTAGCACTATACAGTTAAAGTTAAGGAGAAAATATTCATATTTTGTCTTAGATCGTTATCTTCCCTCTTCTGAACACTCTTTTTTATACTAATTTCATTTCTTATACTAGTTTCTTAATAATTGTAAAGGTGATCCTCAAAGAATGGTTTGTTCTGGCATGCTTATCTCCAGCCTTGTGGATTTTTAGATGCTAATTGCTGAGTTTATAATAGCATAACAGCAGAATGAGGACTAAAGACTACACAATTAATAATCTTGATGGTTGTTTTTTTTAACAGTCCATGAGTGACTATAGCAGTGCAAAATAACTCAGTTTGCCCTTTTGCTTTTTCTAATTCCAAAACACCCTCAGGCATCAAGCCACCTTCTAGAAGAATAATGTATAAAAACTTTTAGATGATTTTTCTTTTAAAAAAAAACATGCAGTGGTTGAAAGAGGGGAGGGAGAGCAGAAGAGCAGAAGAAGGGAAAATCAGGGGTTGCTTCAGAGCTAGCCAACCTTACAGTATGTAGATGTCCACAAATGTGGAATAGGAGAAACTGCCACAGGATTAGGTTGAGCCAGCGGAATTCATATATATTTTATACAACTTGGAGAACTAAGAGATTCAACAATATTGCGTATTAATAGAAATTACCCCTATATTGCCATGCTCTATCACTTGGAAAAGCATGTACTATCTTTGGATTTCCACAGGCTGGTCCTTAATAAAGGATATTCCTGATTTATACCCTTTTCTATACCCTCTACCATGGAAATCTATAAAATCTAACCCTATGTGATAGATGGGCCTTGTCCAGAACTTGCTTTGATCCATCAGCTGCAATGCTGGGAAGATTTCATGGGTTTAAGTATTACCTCTACTACATTCCAAAACAGAAAGAATTTTTGAAAAACGAAGTATTCAAAAGGAATTTTTTATTGGGAAGTAGTAATAGTATCCCAGTTCAAAGCAAGCTCTGAAATACCTTAGGCAAGCAATTACAGTTTAAAACATTCTGAACCCCTCCCCTCTGGCATATGCAGATTCAGCCAAACTACAGGTGTGAAAATGCTTAGTGATGTTTTCTGCTGCTGTCAAAGTGGATAAACACATTCTTCCTCCATCTTCCTTCCTGTGTGAACTCAAGACTCAGTGACACTATTTTATGGTATACTGGTTATAAAAAAAGGATACCACAGAGGCAATAAAAGTAAGAAAAGTACACATCCCAAATCCCCCCCTTCTCCCAAAAGATTGGCAGATTCACATTTAGGGATCTGACAGGCAGGCAAAGGAGCAGCGAAGCTCCAGAGATGGCGCTCCAGAGACGAGCAAATGCATCCCCTGCTTGATCCCCGAGTGTGGAGAATGGAGGGAAAGGCAGAGTCAGCGCAGGGTAAACTAACTACTCGGGAGGAGTTCACATGGAGAGTAGAATTTAAGGAGATACTGTGAGGAGGGGCTTTTGCCAGGAACAAGTGGTTTTTTTTTTTCAGATTACATTCCCCTGGCTTTGACATTTTGCCTTGCTTTGAGTTTGCCTTGCTTCAAGGATTGCTTTGCCTTGCTTTGAGGACAGTTCTTGTCTTGCCCTAGCCTTGAAGACTTTGCCTTTGGAACTGCTTTTGCATTAGACCCCTCCCAGTGGTGGAATTCAGACCATTTGCACCGGTTCAGTAGAACCAATACCTAATTTTTTGTTGAGTTTGGCAAATTGGCTCTGAAATGGCCAAACCAGCGTGCATTCACATGCCTCCAATCCCTTGCTTGCTGCAATCTGGCTTTGCACCAAGCAAGGGGGTTGGAGGCACATGAATGCACATTAGTCTGCCGTCTCAAAAAACCTTTACTGTAATTCAAACTGTAATAACTCAAGTCTTTAATCTGGCTTTTGTAACTGCAGCTCAGACATGCATTTTATACAGATGTGGTAGCATTTACAAGTTTCTGCTCCTGCTTGTTTACAGAGTTACGTGCACACAATAGATCAGAAGACCTCCAGTAGCAAAATGGACTGTTCCATTTCAGATGGTGGATAAGGGTCCACTTTCTCAATTGCTTCTCTAAATAACTTTTTTTTATCTACAAGTAGGAAAAACAGCAGAGCCGGGTGGGGGACAGAGGAGTTTGAATCCAAGCCCTTTGCTTCTTTTCATGATGATTTCCCAAATGGAGCTTTTAATATTGTGGAGAAGTAAGTGACATTACAATTTCTCTCCATTTGGTAGTGGTACAGTCCACTTTATGACTTTAGAACTTTTTTTTTTGTTATGTCACTGAATTGCATATTTAAACCTGGCATTTTTGAATCAGGCAAAGCAAGCTTTTTTTCAAGTTTGATTTTTCAAGCTTGGGTTTTTTTTCTTATTTATTCCTATGAACCCATCCTTTTTTTCTAAGAAGGGGTAGACGCTGGGTGTGTTGAGAGTTTAGTTCACAAGTTTTGCTTGCAACGCCTCCATTCTCTGGCTTAATCTCTTCAGACTTCATTCCAAACCCCTAACTGCAGTGTCTAAATAAATGTAAGTACCAGAAACTGTCATTCATACTTTTTTAAAAATTTCATTTAGACTCAAAATAGTATACACTAATCCAGGAGCGGGGGGAAAAATCCCATTTTTTTGAGACACCAGAATAGCGTGCTTCCAACCCCCTTGCTTGTGCAAAGCCAGATTTCAGCAATCAAGGGATTGGAGACACATAAATGCACGCTAGTCTGGCTATTTCGGAGCCGGTTCGCTGAACTCAACAAAAAATTAGGTATAGGATCTGCTGAACCGGTTGTTAAATTATTTTACCTCACCTTCTTTTATGGCCTGTTGTTTGTCTTGCTCTAGCCTTGAAGACTTTGCCTTCGAAACTGTCCTTGTCTTATATCTGGACTTTCATTTTGTGTGCCCTGAGGTCTGCCCTTGTCATATGCCTGGACTTTTGCCTTGTGGACTTGCTGGGTAACCTATGGGCTGTTGTTTGGGGGACTGAGGGTGGAGCCTTACTGGTCGGTGGAGAGTCTTTTGTTTAACCATTCTCAAGAGAAATAGAGAACTCTCTGGAGGCCTGCCTAACCGTGACCACCTGGATCATAACAATGTATTTAGGTTATAATAACTGTTGTTCTTAAGAATGAATTAAACTTTTATTGATGGAATCATATTATTGTATGGATAAAGAGCCAATTAAAAAACTGAGAATGCATACAGTTCTTCAAACTAATATTTCACATCTATCAGACAGAACTACATTACAGGTAGTTCTCGCTATCAGTTGCCAAATTCAGTGACTGTTAGAATTTACAACGGCACTAAAAACTAAGTTTACAATCAGTCCTCGAACTAGTGACTGTCACATTTTCCCCCTCAGTAATGTGATCACAATTCAGGTGCTTTTCAACCAGTGTGCATTTATGATGGTTGCAGTATCCTGCAGTCACATGGTCGCCATTTGTGACCTTCACAGGTTATTTCCAACAAGCAAAGTCAATGGGGAAGCTGGCAGGAAATTGCAAGTTGTAGCCACATGATGTTATGCTTAACAGCCTCTGGTGATTTACTAAATCAGGGATCCCCAACCCTTGGGCTGCAGCCCACTACCAGGTCTTAAGGCTTTCCTAACCAGGCCGCAAGCAGTGGGTGAGCACATGCATGCTCGCTCCATTTGTGCGAGCAGTGAGTGCACATGCCTGCTGCTTGCACCAATAGAGCTGTGTGCATGTGCTTGCCCAATGCACATACAGAACCATCCCCTCTTTTTCCTCCCCGCTGGGCTGCAAAGCCAAAAAGGTTGGGGAACTTTCTGCTAAATAACTGCAACAGAAGTGACATTGGTCCTGCATTGTCACCATGATGTTTCACTTAACAGCCTCATCACTTAGAGATAGCGTTGCTAGTCCCAATTGTGGTCAGTAAGTGACTACCTGTATTAACATCTTTATTGCAACAGTCCTAGATTCAAAATTCTTCATAAACATTTCAAAAGTTTAGAAATAGTTCATTGATATTTTTGAGTTTTAGGTTCTTTACTAAAAATGTAACCTTATAATAAAAGTACTAGTAATGATATAGGTTTCCTTATCTGGAGTACTTTGAAGGATTGAAACTGTTTTCCCTCTGTTGGCTGAATAGTCTTAATAATTAAGCATAACAATTATGCAATAATAATAAGGGCTATATGTAATAATACTAATTTTGCAAAAGGAAGCTTTACTTAGAACAGCTTACATCTTACTTTTTTTTTCCACTCAGGAGGCAATTAGACTTTCTGGTTTTTCTTTGAAGACATTTTACTTCTCATCCAAGAAACTTCTTCAGCTCTGACTGGATGGTGGGAAATGGAAGGATTTATGCTCCTTGCAGATAGCTGGTCATTTGCATTCTTTTAACAAGACATTGGGGCCACCTGGATGTTTATCTGTGGCATCGGGGTCACCTGAGTAGTGCAAATGGGTGTGTAGTCTTCTTGGAACAGTTGAAAGGACTGTTGTAGACTAGAGATAGATGAAGTTGTATCCTTCCCCCTCTGTTGAGAGAGGGCTGTTCAATTTTGATATAGATGTCAGGCCATCATCTATCTCCAGTCTACAACAGTCAACACCATCTATCTCCAGTCTACAACACAGTCCTTTCAACAGTTCTAAGAAGGCTCCACACCAATTTGCAGTATTTAGGTGATTCACTAAAAGAATACAAATGACCAGCTGTCTGCAAGGAGTATAAATCTTTCCATTCCCCACCATCCAGTCAGAGCTGAAGAAGCTTCTTGG
>JANHJO010008270.1:679005-697195 GCA_032468235.1 Pseudoxyrhopus heterurus | reverse complement strand
CTTCATTTCTGTTTTGGTTGCCAGAATGCAATTTTTTTTATTAGCTGTAACGAACAGAACAGGTAGGATTCTCCCATGAGAATACATATTCTATACCTAGAAACTCAAAACTATTCATCTGTGATCTCAAATTACCTCTACTTTACTCATTATTCCCTTATAGCATATGATCCCAATGTAACTTCTTTATGCTTTCAGCTTTTAAATTCACATTACTACTGTGCATAATTTCTTCTAGTTCCTGCTTTTCAACAACAAAAATATGATGATATATAAACATAAAAGAATATTATTAGAAATAGGAATGTGCAATGTTTCCTTTTCTTTGCCACTGCAGGTACAGCTGTCTGCCTCATTTGGGGGAGAAAGTGTGCAGAAGCCACTTTGTTTTCAGTAGAGCAGTATCACTACTGTCTTTATAGGTAGTCCTCTTTAGTAACCATAAGTGGCAATGGTAACTCCATCACTCAGCAATGTGGTCATTAAGTAAAACATTATGTGACCACGATGGACTTAAGATGTAACTTCCCATTCAGTTCTTAAGTGAGTCACCAGTTAAGTGAGACATCGCATGACCACGACTTGTGATTTAATTGCTGGCTTGGCCATTGACTCTGCTTATCAAAACTAGTTGAGAAACACACAAATGATTGATCACGTAACCATGGGATGCTTCAATGGTCATAAGTGCCTGCCAGCATTGAAGCAACCAAATGTTGACCACATGACCACTGAGATACTGAGATAGTCATAAGTACAAGATTCATAATCAAGTTACCTTCAAAAGGTCACTAAACAGGGCAGTCATTAAGCAAGGACTACCTGTATGGCTTAGAAAGTGGTGGTATATTTTTCTTCATTGAGGTACTTCATGTGAACTCTTTTATTGTTGAAGCTTTACACAGCATTAATTAGACAAAAAAAAAAGAATCTTCCCTGATCCGCTATATTTATTCTTACCAAACTGGTAACTGTCCCTTTTTCATGGAATTTATATTGCTAACCTGTGAAGGTAAGCAATAAACACTTCTCCAAAGCAATAAAATCTATTACTCTCCAAACACCTTGCTCATAAAATGTTCCAAAGAGGAGTTCTCTGCTATCAAGTTTCCTTCAGTCTTTAGTCAATTTATAGCTTTCATACTCTATGAATCTAGCTCTATAAGTTTTTTTTTTCCCACATGTATACATTCATCTGCTTCCTAAACATTTTACCTTGCTTGAAATTCTGATGTGTATCTTGTAAAATGCAGAATGATTCCCAGCTATCCCTTAATCACAACCTTTTATAGGCAAAGCATTTAATGATCATGGTGGACTATTAACCAGCAATTCAGCTAATAAAGTAAATGGTTGACCAGGTACCATTAAAATCTTTTAAAATTCATTCATCTCAACAAATATAATTGACCTATATTTCAATCTAGCAAATATTTCATATTTCCCTTCCATTTCTCTAATTTATAGCTCCTAATACATCATTACCCCTGGGTTTTTAATAATCAAATCTTGTGTCCTCCAGACACTATATTTCTGTTTCGAACATCTTCCGATATTGGATTTGTAAGGCAATATGAGTCATCATGCTTAAGCCAATTAGATTTAATTGATTTTTTCCCACAAATGAATTGTGATTTTTTTTTATAGAATTTTTAAAATAAAAACAGCTCTGGAATTCTGGGAGTCGAAGTCCACAAGTCATAAATGGGCCATAGTTCCCCACCCTGCCATAGAAGGAATGGGGGTATGGTAAACATATCAGAAAGGACTGTCCCTAGTTTCTTTAGAATATAAAAGTGAAGGGAGAGAGATGAACTTTCAAACTTGCAAGATTCTCTTAATGTAACCTTACAATAAAGTTAGAATTAGTATTTCTGGGTGCGGTTTCTGTCTGGAATACCTCACAAGGCTGCCACATGTTCCTTCTTTGTCATGTAATGTTCAATTTGCTGTGTTCTTGTAACTGTAGAGAGAAAATTAGTTCTCTGGGAGTTGGCAGATATGATGAAATGATGATGGACAAGAGGCAGAAGTCTGAACTGTTTAATTCCTATTTTGTATTAATTATGCTCACCCACAATCCATTAATAAGTAGAAAATCCATATTCAGCTATCAAGAGAAATTAAGTTTGAAAGCATGTAAAAATGTAAGTAGAAAAATAGGGACCACCTTTGGTGGGAAGGTAACAGTGTTCCATGTGCCTTCAGTGTTTAGTCATGCCGGCCACATGACCACGGAGCCTTCTTCGGACAGCGCTGGCTCTTCAGCTTTGAAACAGAGATGAGCACCGCCCCCTAGAGTTGGGAACAACTAGCACGTATGTGTGAGGGGAACCTTTACCTTACTGTCATGACTTGCTCATGAGTGCTCTCCAGCAATACTTTATGCATCTCTTCACCCATTTTGTCTCCCCCCCGATTCCTAGGTAAATAGTGAAAGATTCTGAGATTTGTTTGAAGCATCAGTGGTATATCAAGGCAGCTACCCCTATACTAGATGTAATAAATGCCTTAAGCCACCAGATACATGGCTAGTTTGTCCTAAGTTCCAGTTCGTCTTGATGGAGCGTGCCTAGGTATACTTAGGTTTGCAGTTGTCGTCATTCTGCACAAGTTGAAAAGACAAGCTCTCTTGCGTAGCTTTGTGACAGGAATTAAGACAGTTGAAAGCAAGTTAAATATCAAGCTCTAATACGTTTTACATTTTTAGAGATACATTTGTGAAGAACGGTATATATTATTGGGATCTTGCTAGTGCCAAACCTCACGTATGAATGTGTTAATTCGCATCACCATTCCCTTATTCTATCTCCATTTTCTTTCCTCCTTCTCGTCTCCGTCAGTTGAGGCTTAAGGACTCTGCTGACCACGTAAGTACCATTTATTAGTGTGTTTGCTTGGATCAAAAGGTTCTGAGGATCATCTTGTGAAATCTTTGTGCATAGTGCTGTCAAAACATCCCCGTCAATTCTCAGATATTTTGAGGAGTCTCTGGAGCTTCAACCAGCTACAAATCCTGAACAAATTGGCATTTAGATTGCAAATAATGCAGAAAAGCAATTGACATTTCTGTCATCTTTATTTCCTGCTTGTTGCAATGCAATTTAAGAAAGATGAAGGGGGAGCAAGCCCCTCTTCACTGTCCTTGCCCAACTGGTTACATGGCAAAATCAGTTCTATATAATCTTTAAACTTCATTGTTCCCAATCATGAAATATACTTTGCTCTTTCAGCTATGACATTTGGTAAAAACACGGGCTACAATACCAAAATAATCATATTCAAACAGTCAAATTCAATTTTTTGGAAGTAATTTTGAAATATAAATTTGAAGGAAGTAGTTTGAACATTGCCTTTGGGGACAGGGGAACTAAGAGAGAAAAAGAATGCTTAAACTAGCTGGTGTGACTTCCATTCCTTCTTAAACAGAAGGGCGATGTTAGAAGGGGTTTGCAGTGACAGCCCTATGCCTACGATCATTGGAATGGTACCTTTCTTTTCTCCCAATCCATGTTTTTTTTTCTTTCTTTCCTTCCTCTTCCTACTTCACTTTCTCCAATAGCATGTAAGAATATCTCTTTTGTGTGCACTGTGGTATTCGCTATTTCTTTGGGCAATGTTTATAGCCTGTAGTGCTATATATTTTAGCTTCTCTTTTCATGTTATTTTAATTGAGGTGATTAATGTATGTTGATTGATTCAGGTCACTCATGCAAACTTCCAGGGAAAGGGGAATCTTTTCCTATTCTAATTCCTGTGTCATTCTGATTGGTGTTTCTTAATTTGGGTTTCTAAATGAAAGCAATGAAGGAATGCTAACAATTTTGAGAATCAAGAAAGTGTCCTGCTTTATCCATTATAGTACAGATTTGGTGAAATTCTGTGCCTGAATATTCAATTGTACAGAGTTCTCTACATACAGAGTTAATATTTTTAAGTTCTGCTTGAAAATATTTTGACCCCTTTTAAGCAGGTTGCTCCCAATAGAATTCTGTGACAGAATCTCAGTTTGGCCACAGAATAAATAAATATGTCAGAATGTTTTTGCATAGCATACTAAACCATACAACTTGTTGATTTGCAAATGAACTCTATTTCACACAGGGGCTTTACCTGCAAATAAGCGTGACTAATAGGGTATATCTGGGGTTTGGTTAGCCTGCTATACGAACACAAGGCTCTGCTTTCTCCATGCAGGAAAAAAAAATACAAAAATTAGCTCTGGTTTATGAATGCCTTTATTCTTGCAATGAATTAAAATAAGGGTCTTGCATTCACACATCAACTGGCTTTGATTAATCAAGCTGCAGACTGCTCATTAACTCATGTATTCAAGGTAAAAATAAGGCTTCTGTTTAGAAAAGCACATGAACTACCTCACAAATAGTTTTCCCTAGCCACAGTCTACAAAGCCAGTTCCACCCACTCAAATGCGATTAGACACTTCTTAAAACTGTGAGTACATCAATGAGAAAGGAAAACTAGCATCCCATGTCTTTCTTTTCTATGGAGTTTACATCTTCCTTTGGTTGTTGTTACAATTTATTTTCTCCATTTATGGAATGGGTATTTTATTGAACACCTGGGTATATAATGGCAAATGATTTAACTTGGCAGCTTCTACCCACTATCGTATTGCCCATCCCAGTGCTTTCTTTTGGTAAGCTTGGTATGTGTTGCAGACTTCTGTAGGAAAACTTTCTTGCCAATTATAAGTACTGCTCTTTTTGTAATCACAGTCATATTAGCTTCCTGCCCTGCCCTGGGGTTTGATGGTGGGGTTCTTTGTGTTTTGTTTTTGCCATGTATCCAAGAGATACATAGCAACATAGAATTTTTTCCTATCACCACATGCATATAACAAGGCATGACCTGTTGATTTGAGGGACCTTTCTGTTAAATTTTGAATCCATTTCTAAAAATAAAAATTGTCTTCCATAAGTGGTTCATAGCAATTAAAATTCAATAAACAGTGATACTAGAAAGCACTTATATAAATGAAAAAGTAAGATATAGTAAATTTTAGATTTATAAACTGAAAGAAAAGCTTTGCAAGTTAAAGTAAGAAAAGTGGAAAGATTGAGGTGAGAGATTAATTTAACAATTTCAGACCAAACAGATAAATTACTAATTAAATGGAGCCAAACTAATCTCTCCTTGTTGCTACTCCAGTTGTTTCTGCCTGCCCAATACATTGGGCAGAATGACTGTGCTCTAGGTCCCCTCAATTAAATGTTGTTACGTTGTGGGACCCAGGAAATGTGCCATCTCTGTTGCTCCTTCTGGCCTCAGGGACAGCATTCTTCCAGAGACAGGGATGATACCCAGGCCTCAGGAATTACAAAAAGCCCTTAAGAATTGGCTCTGTTCCCAGGTCTGGGGTTAATGTCTCTGTGTGGCTAAATCATGTCTTTATTGTTACTGTTAATTTGGGCTGTCCATTTTGTTTTATATTTTTAAATGTTTTCATTCTGCATTTGCATTGTGTAGACTGCCCAAAGTTTCCTGGGATGGATGGCCATAATAAATTGCACAGTCAGCCAGATGTTTAGACTGGGTTTGGCATTTTTATCTACCTACCAAATCCTTCCCAAGGATCTGGAATAGGCAGATGTTTGATGATATTAAAGGTATCATCCCAAGATGTTTCAAGTAAAGTTGCCTTTTGCAATTGACAAGTGGTGATTTTGTCAATGCCAATGATGTTCAAGTGGTCCTCCAGATGTTTTGGGATTGCACCCAAGGCATTTACTATTATTATCTTTGCTTCCTTTTGCCACAGTCATTCTACTTCTATTTGCAGGTCTTCGTTCTGTTTCTCCAGTTCTTCCTCTTCTATTCTGCTATCTCCAGTAATATCCACTATCCAGACTATTTTGTCTTTCTGATTGACAATTGTTGAACCTGGGGGTTATGTGGCAGGTGTCTGACTGTTTGAATTCTAAACGCCCAAGGCACTTTAGCATTTTCATTTTCTATGACTTTCTCTATTTTGTGGTCCCACTAGTTCTTGCTTGCAGGCAAATGGTATTTCTTACAGATATCTTTGTCATCCTGTTTGTAATTAGCCTGTGCGATCTTCTTGCAGCAACTAACTACGTGGTCCATTATTTCTTCAGCTTTTTTGCAGAAGCGGCATTTGCTGTCTGTTGCTGTCTTTTCAATTTTGGTTTTGTATGCATTTGTTCTTCAGGCATGATCTTGTGCAGTCTCTTTCTTCAATTTTCCTCTCTTAGCGATTGCCAGGTCTTGTTGTTATGTGCTTTGCCTGCCATTTCTTTTACTGTACTGACTATGTAATACTTTATCTTTCCATGTTGCTTTTCTGTTCTTCATTTGATCTTTCTTGTAGGCCAGTTCGGTCTCGGAAAGAGACAGTAAGCCTTCATTGTAGCTTCAGTGTATCTTCTTACTATCCTTCAAACTTCCTTCCAGTGACCTTTTTTCTTCTTCACCTGTCTCATGTACCTGCAACCTTCCACACCTGCTTATTTTTCTTTGGTTAGTAAAATTTGTTGCTGCCTGGAGGAAGGGCATGATTCATTGTCATTATATTTGGGGCTTCCTATCCAGGGCTTTTAGTCCAGTCCATTATTCCAGCTGTGTATCTTAACAACTGAAATTGCCAAAGTGTTAATTTTTTGATGAGTTTGGACTTGAGATCCTCTTCACTCTCATGTATTCATTTCTAACCTTCTTCTTGACTTCAGCATGTTGTCAGCTTGAAGTCATGGTCTTATCCAGACTCTTGATGTTATTTCCATAGGGCATCTTGATTCCATAGTTTTTACTACCTTTCTTCTGTTGGTGAAGAGGATGGCGTATATGTCCAGTTCAAACTGCCTTGCAATATCTTGGTCACTGTTAAGTAGCAATTCTATTTCATATGGTGTTTTTACACATCCATGTAAAGGAGGTGGGATAGTCTGGCAGATGTTTTTTATGTTTGAACTTATCTTTTGTTCCTTTGCTATTTAGGCAACTTCCTTTCTCCTAAGGTCGAAAGAGCTTGTTTTCAACTCGATGCTGTTGGGCTGCATCAGCTATCACACTGGTTAGCAGTTTGAAAGTTGTTGGTAAGCAGGTAATTGGCCTCTAGTTGCTTGGTGCAATCCCTTTTGTTGGATCTTTCATTATCAGATGAAACTTTCACCAGATGTTAACCAATCTTCTATTTCATATCCTTGCAGTATATTGTTAAACTGCTTGGCAATGAGTCATTGTAGACCAATCAGACGTTTCAATCAAAAATCATGGAATTCATCTTTACCTGGTGCTGACCATTTCTTGATCTTCCTTGCTATTTTCTCTTGTACTACTTCTGCTGTTAGTATAAGTTATTTCACTCCAGCTTCTTTTTATTCTTATCCACCTCCTTTGTCTAAGGTGCATACAAATTATATTTCTTTGGATTGTTCCATAGCTGCTCCTGGAACTGAGCTGGCTTTTCTATGTCAGATGTTGATTGGTTTACTTCTGTCTCTCCATTGATGGATTGGTAGAAACTTTTCAGATTCAGTTGAAATTGAAGATTCTGCAGTGTGCAATTTGAATATATCTGCTGATCATCTTGGCTATAGCTGTTATTTGCTGCCTATTATTTTTAGTGCTTCCTTACCTTTCCTTGTTTCTAGGAGATGTTTCTTGATTAGATCTTTTTGTTCTTCAGCTTCTTTTCTTTCATCTATTCTATCTTGCTGATCTTGTTTTCCAGTCTAATCTTCCATCTTGGTGGTACATAGTTTGACTTTTTTTTCCTTTGTTGATTTTGCATCCCAGGTGTTCAGTTATAATTGCAACCATGCTGTACATCAGCTGGCTTATTTCTTGCAATGAGCTGGTGCATATGTTTGATATTACCGTTTTGCCATCTTTTAATGCTGGTGCAAGCTGCTTTTTTAACAAGCTTCAATCAGGCAAACTTATTCTGTTACTTTTGTGCTATTCTAGATGCTCAGTTATTCTTCATTTCCGTTCCTCCTGTTTTTTTCAATTGGGGTTTCTTTGTTTCTGAGAAGTTAGAGGAGAGGGTGCCTGGTTTGGAAATGAGAATGGTTTAATAGCTACTCTGGCTTCCTCTACCATCAACTCTCCCTTGTTTGTCTCTATTGTCTTAGCTACTTCTGGTAAGGCTTAGGTTTCTTTGGCCTGGATAGACCTTTGCAGTTCTACTAATTCTACTTTTCTGAGTATTTTATTTCATATTACAAATTGATGCTGATCTACCAGCTGCTGTTCTGTTATTTCTGATTCTGATGTTCTTTCCAGAATTGGTGGATCTTTTTTCAGATATCCTTTTTTTATAGGATTTGTAGTAGCAAATCATTATTTCTTTGTTTTCAGTCATTTTATATTTGCAATGGTTAGGAAATTTTTCTTCCAATAGTTCTGTAGCTGCTGGCCCTGGTTGCCCAGCCAATAGTCCTGAATCCTATAGTCCACTTGTCACCAGATGTCCAGAAACTCCAATACCCAACATAGTCTTATTGACCCAAATAATAACTGCTCCAATATAGGTTTCTGTAAGTTATGTCTCACCATATTGTTTATGGGAGAGACACTCCTCATCTGGTTCTGGTTCTGATGACATTGTCCAGGATGGTTGAAGGTCTAGTATAGCTCTCACATTTCTCAGAACATGCTAGTAGCACAATCACGTCAAGGTAATGCCTCACTAAGGGATGATTTATTATTTTTATTAGCTCCTCAACAGCATTTGGTTCTTCACTGGTGACATTCAATTATGAGATATTATTTTGTTGTTTGTCATCTAAATTACACTATTCATTTATCAGACCACAAGTAACTTCTGTCAGATCGCCTTATAATTATAAGGTTTTACAAACTTCTTCAGATTTTTTGCCCAAATTAGAAGAAAAAAGTTGAATATCTGTGTACCTGATTTGAAAAAAGAGAAGTTTTTAAACTAGTATAAAAAAACCGTTGCCTTTCCAATTTGTAATTTTAACTCTGTAGTTTCAATGAAGACATATATTAGCTGTGAGAACTAAAAGAGCTTGAAACCAAACACACTTTTAAATTGGTTAGAGGAAAACTCCAGAATAGATCTGAGAGTCAGAAATGCCCTGCTATTCATTTCCTTTTCAGTTTGCTTGATATATGATATCTTTTTTCTCCCAACAGGAAACCATCATAGGAGGCCTTTTACCAGAAACTACCTATTCTGTCAGCATCGCCGCCTATACCACTAAAGGGGATGGGGCCCGCAGCAAGGCCAAAGTGATTGCTACAACTGGAGCAGGTAAGCCATTTGTTCTACAATATGTCTTGATGGACAGACCTACTTCACTATCTTGTTTGAGCTGCTGAATCGTTGATGTAGTTGGAGTCATAGCAAAAATGTAAGTCTTCAGAGAAATTGGGAATATTTGAAAGTTCTACCCCTTTTACTGGTCTGTAGACTGTTTGCAGGTAGTAGTCAGTGGAACTAAACTAAATATAGATCTCTGTTCCCCAAGGGCCATTTCATCCTGTCTAGATATTACCAGTAGCAACCAGCAGATGTCTCAAGCAGAACCGGAATATAATGATACTGTTGTATTAATTATTGGTATTTGATACTATATCCCTCATCTCGTATTAGCTCTCATGGTTAACAGTTTTTTGTAGATTCATTTGCCATGAATTGACTTTTTTCAAAAACCATCTATATTGGTGGCCATTTCATGGCAAGAATAGGCTCTAAGTTGTCTCTCTGAGGCATATAGTCATCAGTTGACATCGATGGTCCTATACACTGTTTTGTCTGTTCTGATCCTATCTATAATTCATTGAATTATCTCGACTTTAGTATACCAAACAGAGAGAAGAAATTATATGTCCTTACAAGGTACATAGTATAAACATCTATTTTCATTTAGATGCCTTTGTTTGTGTCTGTCATTCCTAAGCTTTCCTTTATCTGGATCACCACAACAGCTTTTAATCAACACAATATGACCAAGAGTTGACAACGTTGTGTTTATATACACCATGCAGCACACAAAATTTTTGCCTGATGCCATACTTCAGATAACCAACATTTTTAAAAAATTAACACCAACTTTTAAAAAATACTGAAATTGCCAACATCAAACATGAATAATAAAATTGTGCGGTATTAGATTTGGTGACCTCCTGAGACTTTTAATTTTAAAAATATATTTTAATACCTGTATTAGTAACTATCCATATTAGATTCTCAATCCACCAGTGATGCCTTAGATTGGAAACCACTGAAGTATACAATTGTAATGAGTTAAATGATGTCTAGGACTTAATCAATCTTCTGAACTGTGTTTCTGAATAATTACTTAACTCTGTTGACCTGATTGGAAATGATATTTGAAATGAAGATAAAACTACGAGAACAGAAGAGCACTGAAATTTGTTGCAGTACAGAAATTATTACCCTTGATTAAGGAAATGCTGCATTTCTTATGCCTGTTCCTTCTTCCTGCCTAAATAAGCACAAACAAACAGATGGTGGGAATGGACTCGGAGACACACAGAGATCCCAGAAAGCACACTAGGATTCAGTTGGAACTGCCTGCTCTAATCAGGATTTGTAGTTACAGTCTTATCCAGGTATATCAAATGAGACAATGCAGAGCTTTTTAAAGAACTTTCTGTAGTAGTCTCTTGTTTTGGAACGATGCCTGGTTGTTTACAATATGCTAATTTCTGTTGGCTTCAGATTTTGCTCTTTTTTAAAACTCGGCAGATTAAAAACAATGAATGAAAAGATTATTTACTCCTGTCTTGGTATTTGCCAAATTTCAACAGACATTCTTAAAACTTTTTGTCATTGAAGAATATACCAGTTCCAGAAATGTTAATGTAATGGTAGAAAGAGAAGCCAGGTATCTGGAGAACAAATGAGATGGGGAATATCTTTGGAGCACTGTTGTCATATAAAAAAGTGTGGGTTAGTCTCTTCTGATCTAATATATGTCAGGTAGTCAGACAAAATTTTAGATTAGTTCCAAGTTCTACAAAATCATTCCATAGAAACTTCTTAAAAGTTCCTCCTTGTGCCATTCTTAGTGCTGCCATCTCTTAGTTTCTCTGTCATATCAATTCTGTTCACCCTACCACCAGAGTATCCAATGTAACAAGTAAAGTTTGTTAAAACATTTTTCCATAATCTAAATCGCTTCCACAGAGGAGGAGCATCATCATAACTTAGCTAAACCTACTTAAACCATATGTGGAATATTTCTGTGCTGTTGTGATTTGTCTCTGGGTGCCACAATCCAACACAGGCTAATGCTTATTTTGGCAGTAAACAGGCTCTGAATAGTTCTGCTGCGGGTGGATTTACGCATCAATTTCATCTGATGTGGGGGAAAGAGATGTGTCTATTGTGGGTGTAACTGAGATATGAAACCATCCATTTTATACAGCAGGTGTTAAGCTTTGATGGGAGCAGCCCTTAATTTGTACTGCACATACAAAATTTGGAATCAGGTTGTTGCACAGCCATCACATCAGCATTCCTAGCAGGAACCAGTTCATCAGCTTAAACGCAGTGTATTTTGATTGCAAGCAGCATGCCACACACTCTCAAGAGCTCACACAGGTGGTGAAATTATAACTGCTACTATGAAATTTCTCTGCATCAAACTAGCAGGGATTCCAAAGCCGAGTCTGGACATGTCCTCAATAACTTACACTAGTAACCAAACAGCTATGTTATAATTATACTTTTTACCTTGTTCAAACTATCCAAGATTGCATTATTTACATTTTGAAAAATGTTGGGGTTCAAGGAATGCTTGGATAGATGCCCTGAGATTTAAGACAGAGTTGGATAAGCAATCCATAGATACTGATTTTGGTTGTAAAGTGGATAATTGTTAAATTTGAATATATTTATAAAGCTAAAAACCAAATCTCTATCTTCTGCATTTTAAATGATTTGTCGTACAATTTGGTTTCTTCTGCATGTTGCTACATCACTTAATAACATGCTAGATTAGTAATTATTCTTTTTTCCTGGAGTTAAAGGGTCCACCATCCCATAAAATAAAGCCTTGGACAAATTATTTATTTTTATTTAAGTATGGAATACAGAGAGTAGTATAAACTGAACTACCCATTCAGAATTACAATGAAGAACAGCTCTTCCTGGGCTGAACCACTTCAGGGCACTTTGGAAGTTGGGAATATTTTTCTCACATGTGCCATCCTGGGTGCGCAAAATGCTTTTAATATTCTAATTCATTTAGATATGGGATCATTGATCCGCAATCTGATGCAGCATAATCTGGGAAAAATCTATGTAGATGCTGGGATTCAGTTTGTAGTTCAGCTCTAACGCTGTTTGAGTGCTTAAAGATCTAAATTTCGCTTCCGTTCATAGCCTAATACCCTGTTTTTGTTCCACAGTCCCAGGCAAACCTACTATGATGATCAGTACAACCTCTATGAACACTGCCCTAATCAATTGGCTCCCGCCCAAAGAGATGGTTGGAGAGCTCGTGGGCTACATGCTGCGATACAAATGTGCTGATGAAGAGAACATGATAGTAATTCAGTTTGGAAAAGATGACGATCACTACACTGTGACCAGACTTTACAAGGGTGCCACTTACATCTTCAAATTGTCTGCAAAGAATGGGGCAGGTCCTGGGGAGGAGTTTGAGAAGGAAATAAGTACTCCAGAGGAGCCACCAAATGGTTTCCCCCAGAACCTGGAGGTGGTTGGGCTTACCACCTCCACCACTAAAGTGACCTGGAATCCACCACTGCTGGCTGAGAGGAATGGAAAAATTACCAACTATACAGTTGTATACAGAGACATAAACAGCCAGCAAAACCTGACCAATGTTACTAAGGAACAAAGCATCACTCTGACCAATCTCAAATCTGATACAACTTACGACATCAAAGTTAGAGCCCACACTAGCAAGGGAGCGGGACCTCTCAGCCCCAGCATTCAATCAAGAACGATGCCAATGGAACAAGGTAGGCACCTCTTGCTGTGGTCAGATTCTGAATTCCTGTGGTAGAAAATGGGTGAAAAACATCCCATGTAGTCTTACCTTACCTTATTCAGTCTTAATATACCTTGTAATAGAGGAGGGTAGGAATAGGCATGAGGGTTGCAGTGATTGATTTTGCAGGTCAAAACACATATCCCATTGTTTCTTTGTGCATTGTATCATGTAAATGATGTCATGTAAATGTCAAAAAGGAATTTCTTTAAGGAACCAGTACCCAGTAACTCTTCTCTTTTGACTTTTTGTGATGAAGAGCCAAAGGAAGAAATGAAAAATCTGTGTTAAGTTTAAATCTAAGATGTGAAGGATTGGATAACAGTTGCCTTTAGTTGTTCCCCTGACAGTGCTCAAGAGAAGTCTTTTTAATTGCAGTGTTCGCAAAGAACTTCCGTGTCAGTGCGGTGATGAAAACCTCAGTGCTGCTTAGTTGGGAAGTACCTGATTCTTACGAATCGGCAGTACCATTCAAGGTAAGGAACTATCAACATCCAGGATAGAAACCTTATCTAAGTGTAGTAATTACTGTAGAGTCTTCCATGCAGTCCTAAATCTGACTTTGATTTGATAAAAGTGATAAGAGATCAGACTATTTATCTGAAACCAGTTGTTTTGCTGCCATCAAGTCACTGTTTGTTGAAACCACCCAAGCATGTAAACCCAGATAGACACATAGGATTTTGGCAGCAGAATGCTTTGTCTTAGCTGCCGCAGAGCTACTTACACTTTCTCATTCCTGCCTCTTTTAAGTCTCAGTCACTAAAGTGTAGCAATCAGCAGCTAGGCAGACCCTCCAAATTCCTTGCATTTACAAGGTAACATTTCTTTATTTTGAAGATTTTTGTTCTTTTTTAAAATATATCCTAATGGTTTGGAAATGTTCCTGAATTGTTAGGCTGTATTAGTAAAGGGCATAGAAACATAAACTTAGTACACTTTATTCAGAATAACTCATTTAGATAAGGTAATATTTAAACATAATATGCCTATTTAAGAAGGAAGACAGCAACCCTATAAAATTATAAGCAAAAGAAAAATCATGATGAGAAAACAAACTGTATCACCATCTATAAAAAATGTAACAATAGAGAGAAATACTAGATGAGTACTTACTAGGCTGATACAGGTAACCCTACCCTCCCACATGCACACACATATTTCCGTGCTTTCTGTCTCTTACTGATACACACAAGAAGACCTGGGATGGGAGTTCCCTTTATAACTAGCAGACCCTAGCAGCATCAGCTGCCCATAGCAAACTATTTAATTTTGTATTGAAAGCCTCCAGGGAAAAGATAAAGGGTCAGAATCTTGCATCAGATGTTGTATTTATGTCTCCCACTTCCTTTCCACCCAGATCATTCTGCCATCATCATGCAGACTCCTTGGAGGACAGCCTAGTCAGTCTCATGTCTGGAGATACTTTCACTCCCTCCAAATTCCCTGCAAGAAATCAGAGCAGAACTATCATATCTAGGCTACAAAAGTCTGGACTTTAATTGGATGGCAGCAAAGAGATGCCATTTTTATGGATGCATGGAGTTTTACAACCCAAATATGCTAACTTACAGGAAGGCAGACATGAGCCGATGAAAATGGCAGGCAAAATGGGAGCCACCAGAGCAAAGACAGGGAAAATATTTACAAAATCCAGACTGTCTGGCATACTTCTGGACTTCTGACCACTCTAAACAATGCCTTAGAGCAAGCTAAAGGCATCTTGGTACGAAGTTGTGCCTGCTGACCTTGTTAGCAGTGGGTGGATATACTGTGAGAGTTAAGCCAAAAGATTCTCAGAACAGAGGTACAAATTATGTCAACAGTCAGCAATATTCAGGTTCAGGGCCATGAAGTACAGAGCAAAGAATCCCTGGAAGCATGAAAAAGGCACAAAGAAGCATCAACGGGTGTAAAGTCCCAGGAGTATAAGAAATGCCAGACAAGAATCAAGTGTTTAATAAGCCTCCTAGGCTGCAATAAAGATTTATATTTAGTCACACTATGTTGAAGGTACAGAGAACCGCTGCTGTAGATTAAGCTTCCTGGAGGGAGTAAGGTAGATGACCTTGACAGAGATATGTAACTTCTGTTGCCCAGCCAAGCCTGTTAAAATCAGGATTTAAAGATTTACAGCTGAGTCCTGGACTAGGAAGCCTGACATGTTTATTAATAGTGGGTTCTGTGCTGGGATTTCCTCATTTCCAGTTCCACAGATCCAATGTGTTCTTAATAGAACTAAAGAATTATCAAGATACTACAGTATATAAAGTTCAGAAGGTCTGGCTAGGTTAATATAGCTTAGGCTGCTGCTGAGGGTTAAGTTAAAGTTGACAGCAATTTCCCCTGCAAGCTGGCCACATGGAGGCTTGGGAGCAAGTGATGCTATTGGGTTGCTAACTATAGAGCAGACATGCAATTATAAGAAGTGTAAATGAGCTTCCTTATACCTATTGCTGATTCTAGATGTGCAGGTTATGTGCAGGGTTAGGTACCAAAGGAATAACTGGCCTGGATATGATCTGTGAAGCAGGAATATTCCAAACAAGGCTCCTCATGTGCCCAACTGTTTCATTCACATATATAGAATGCCATGCCAAAGCCTAATAATCTAATAAGCACTGCTGATAAATCTCCACGGGAATAATTAGCATTTTCTCCACTTGATAAACAGTTACACACTAAATCTGCACCCCAAAGAGTGTCCTCTTTCTCTTTAACAGATTCGATGAAAGCATATATTGTCCAGATTATAACATGGAGGTGTACGATAAATCTCATGATTTTTTTTTCTTTCTTTTAATGGGGAGAACTGGGACCTTTGGAAATTCTTTCCTGAAAATCAGTAGTGAGGTTTTCAGTTTCTTCCAGCAACAATCATTATTTCATCTGGACCAGGAGATAAATTCCTTGCAAAAAAAAAAAAAAATCTCATCTGGTGGAGTGAATGAGTAGTGGCATTATGATAAGATGTCTATTGCAGTCAGAACCTGATGTCCATGATGTAAGAGTGCTTCTTCCCTATTTCTTAAAGGAGTGTTAGATGTATGCTTTCTTGTGAAATGTGACTGATTTTACACATTTTCATGAGATTGTAAGTAGAACATTCCTGGATATATAGAGCAGCAGTCCCCAATCTTTTGGACACCAGGGACCAGTTCTGTGGAGGAAGGCTTTTCCGCGGACTGGAGCAGGCACAGTTTTTCATGCTGCCTACATCCTGCGGATGGGGCTTTGCTTGATTGCACAGCTCAGTTGCTGGCATGCCACAGATCAGCGCTGGTCCACGGATCAGAAGGGGTTGGGGACTCCTCATAATAGAGTATTGGCTTACCATCCACAGTCTTAGTTTTTAGCAAGTATTAGATGTTTATTTAAGAAAGAGAGGAGAGGGTTTTGATCGTTTTTGTTGCTTTGCCACAGCTAGACTATAGTTCAAGATGGAATCAAACTTTGGCTGTTAAAACAGAGGCAGCTCACTATATTCCAGATGTCTGGAATTATCTGGGCAAGTCTGCATCAGCCCTGAAAGGAATGGAATTTTTATTGTCTCTATATATCTGTCTTTCTCTTAACATCATAAAATTAAAACATAAAAAAAAAATCATTAACAAAACCTTTATATTTCATTTTCTTTCTTTTTCTATTTTCTTTCTTATTTAGTCTTTATTTTTCTTTCTTTTCTAATATTTCTGTTGATTTTCTGCAATAAAAATTATATTTAAAAATCAGTAACAAAGCCAAAGAGGCAACATGAATTGCTGTTTCTTCCAAAGACTAGCACAATGAAGATTCTGAGTGCCACCTTCTGAAATCATCCATTCAAATAGGAATCGTCAGAGTATATTGCAGTCTATGGAAACAAAACGTGCTTTAAGTTTCAAAGTAATCCACAAGGTATTCGGACAACAATGTTCCCACAGAATCATTATAATTTCAGCTTAAGAACTAGATCTAGAGCCCAGTTGAAGTGGAATTAGAAAATGAGTGCTATCTGAATATTGAGAAACTCCCAAGACAAATACCTCATTTTAATAGCGATTACAGTCAGTTTTCACATATTATCAGAAGATCACAGCAAAGACCCAACTTGGAGATAGAAATTTGGTGGCAAAATTCATTTCTTTCCTAGGTGAAATTTTTTAAGTATGAGATCCAATGCTTTATTTACTTTGCTTTCAGATTCTATACAATGGGCAGACTGTGGAGGTAAATGGACATTCTATGAAGAAGCTGATTAATGACTTGCAGCCAGATACAAATTATTCCTTTGCACTTACAAACCGGGGAAGTAGTGCAGGCGCATTGCAACATCGGGTCTTCATCCGGACATCACCTGATGTTTTCCAGACAAAACCTGTTTCCACATACAAATATATCCATAATGGACAGTTCACCATCACCCTCCCCAAAGTGAAGACTTCTGTGCCAGTCAGGTATACTCTTTCCATATCTCTGATTCCGTTCTGATACTGATCTGTCACTATGTTCTGACCCTCCAAAAGCACAGTGTAGTAGAATCAGTACTGTATTTTCCTATTCAGATTAGGAAATCCCTGCCAAGTGAATATATTTTTGTATGGGCAGTAAGATGGTATGACTGGGAATCATGTCAGATTTCATAGACTCTGATTAATTGTATGAGTTCAACTACAAAATGCCCTAAAATATATCACAAATAGCGAGGACAAAATACAAGAGATTAGTGTATAGGATTTGAAGTACCAACCTATTACGATTCTGATTCTGGACTATTATTTTTCTGTACTGCATGTTGCTTCTTTGAATTATTTATTATTTATGGTAATTAAGGCCATGAAGCCATAATCTCCCTTTCTTTCCTCTTAAAGGACTCAAGATGACCTTATTCTGCCCAATTACTTGAATAATGAATGTAAATCCCTTACAAAGCTTGTTGAAGTCTTATTCGTGTTTATGGTTCCATAACATACCACTGAAATTGGTACTCAGCTATAAAAAAATTAAGCTTTACAACATTATTTCTCTAATTCACGACAGTCTGAAGAATATAAAGAAAGTGAAGCAGTGAGGGACCATTACAGGGATTTTATGGAGGGTATTGCTTTAAAGCTAGGAGAACTCACATTTCTCCTCCTCTTCTTCCTCCTCCACAGGTCGTACTACATTGTGGTAGTACCAATAGAGCACACAAGCAGTATGCTTGCCTCCAG
>JANHJO010008270.1:635752-647325 GCA_032468235.1 Pseudoxyrhopus heterurus | reverse complement strand
TGCTGTTAGGTTCAAGCTGGGGTTGAAGCCAGTGAGTTGAAGCCACACTGCTCTGCTGCTGAGTGAGGTAAATGTGAACAACTCAGTAGAGCTTCGTTCCTGGGTTTAAAATGGAAGCTGTCCTACTGTTCAAAATGTGAGCACGCTCAGTAGAGCTTTGGTCCTGTTTTGGTGCGAGTGTCTACTTTGCGACCTTTTTTTGGGGTGACAGAGCCCCCAAAACCATTCCTAACTGTGACAGTGCTGATCATACTACGCTTTTCTATGTATGTGCCAACTCTGGGCATTATTAATGGAGGGGGGTAGATTTCCATAGAGCACATACAAACACACATTCCCCACCAGACTTCTCTTTTATAGATATAGATTTGCAAAAAGTGATCATGTGACCCCAGGACATTGCAACCGTCATAAATATGAGTCAATTGCAAAGCATCTGAATTTTGATCACAGGACCAGGAGATGCTGCAATGGTCATTAAGTGTGAAAAATGGTCATGTCACTTTTTTCAGTGCTGTTGTAACTTTGAACGGTCACTAAACAAAATGTTGTAAGTCGAGGACTACCTGTAAGAACAAGTTTGTAAAATATGGCACAACAAAATAAGTTCCTGGGGGGGGGGGGTTGTCTACAGATGCTAGTTTGATGGGGAAGGTTTTGGAGGAGAGTGCCCTTTGGGTCATGTTGATCCTTGACAACTGCTTGGATGAGTCTGGGCAGTTTTCTGGGCAAAAGTTATGGAAGTAGTCTGCCATTATTTTCTTCCTAGAGCTGAGAGAGAGAGAGACTCAAGGCTCCATATCTGGCTTCGTGCCTAAGGCAGGACTAGAGCTCCTGATCTCCCTGGTTCTACTGATGCCATCATCATTACACCAAACTGACATTATCTATGATTATCACCAACTCCTTTTCTCTCTTCCTACAATTTATATGTCACTTCAGCCCAAGGAAAATTCCAAAGGATATTCTTTACAGAAGCACTGTGAGTGTGTACGAGTGGCTATATTGAAATATGCAGAGAAAGTAAGATGCAGCAAAATGTTATGCTACTACTCAAAAGGGTTTATTGTTATTCAAGCTCCAGGGTTGAATGTAATCGACAACTTGCAAATGGGTTGGTAGATATTGACTGTAGAGTACGTCTCAGCAATGACTGTTACTATTTGCGGTGAAGGGGCAAATAGTAAAAAAAAAAATACTGTAAGACAAGCTGTGACTAAGAAAGCATCAATAGAGCACATACCTTTCCAATTCAATCCATGACAGCACTAGGTTGGGCAGGAAAAAAGTCTTATATGAAACCTTGGGAATCACTGACAGACAATGCAGCCAATAAAGAGGGAGTTGTATTAGCAATCTGATTCATGATGAGGCTATTTCCTGGAAACTTTTACTTAAACCAGCTAATATACTTGGTAAATTCAGTCCAAATTAAAGCTGAATAGGCTGCTTTTGAAACCATGGCAAAAAAGAAGGCTAAGAAACCTTATTCTTGATGATACATTATTATACCTGAGGTCCAGTGCTTGTGGGAAAGCACTCAGGGCATAGAAGACCTATAATTATTTATTTGTAAACATATCACCTTGTATGGCTTCCTCCATTGCCAAATAACTTATTAAAAATGATCTAGACAATTTTCTAAAAAAAAGATGGGGAGAAATAAACACCACGCTAACCTCTAAAATAATTGGTTATGGACAAACATGGCTGCTTGAGTAATCTCTTTCTCTCCTTTGCCACTTTTTTTTTCTTGTTGAATGAGTCTCACTTGACTGTTGTGTCACTTGTCACAGTAATGTCACATGCTATGTCCAATAATATCTTCTACAGTACTAAACGCAGCCCCCATTATCACATGAGACCTGGGCTGCATTTCTCCTGGGACAGGGTGTGGTTTGATTGCGGAATAATTGCTATTGGATTTTTCTTGTTCAGAGTTGTCCGGATTCTGTGCCATGTCCAATTTCTCCCAAATGGTCTCAGTGTGTGATTTTATGCCATGCATCGTCTTGTGCTATGCAAGAGTAGTTCTGGCCATCAGAAGAAGTTATATTTCACCTGGATTTGGTTGGTTTTTTTTAATGCTGGATAAGACCTTTTTGAAGAAGCCTGGCTGGAATGGCTTAGTCTCTTTTGTTTGATGAATTCATCAAATATTTTAATAACTTGCATATTTATCTAACTTTACTAAACTTACTCATTAAAATATTCCCTGCTTTCTCTTTTTTTCTGGGACATTAGCAGAATTTTGCAGACTTTCTTATAATCCCCTTCCTCCCCCACCTCCTTATTGGTTAATATTTGCTGCTTCTCCTTGGTTTACTGTTACTAGTATGACGCTGCTGTTGGTTTGAATTCCAAAACATTTTTGGATTAAAACAAATATTTACTGTTTCTACTGCTATTTACGACGAAACCATGGGTTTAGGACCTTTCGGAAAAAGCAACAAGGCGGGAGGGCAATTGTAACTTGGAGGAATGATGTTCCATAAAGAATGGGCTACCACTGAGAAGGCCCTTTTTCCTGTTCCCATTAGATGTACAGGTAGTCCTTGACTAAGGACCACAATTGAGCCCAAAATTTCTGTTGCTAAGTGAAACATTTGCTCAGCGAATATTGCCCCATTTTCGCCCCCCCCTTTTTTGCCAAACTTGTTAGGTGAATTGCTCGCTGCAGTTGATAACTTAGTAACCTGGTTATTAAGTGAATCTGGCTTCTCCATTGACTTTGCTTGTCAGAAAGTTGCAAAAGGGGAATCACATGACCTTGGGATACTGCAACCGTCATAAATATGAATCAGTTGCCAAGCATCTGAATTTTGATCACACGACCATGGGGATGGCTGCAACGGTCTCAAGTGTGAAAAACAATCATAGGTCACTTTTTTTCAGTGTTGTTGCAACTTTGAGCAGTCACTAAATGAACTGTTGTAAGCTGAGGACTATCTGTATATCGCTACTTGATGGTACCCTGCCCTGAATTCCCATCCTGGTGGGCTGGGTGGATGCAATAGGGGAGAGATAATCTTTCAAATAGTCTGGCCCCAAAGTATGTAGGGCTTTAAAGATGACAACCAGCACCTTGAATTGTACCTATTGTTTCTATTTCAATGAAATGTTATAAGTGGGGAAAAATGTAGTCAATAACACTCCACAATGTGAGGTACAAATAGCAACAGGAATGGGTGGGCAGTTGATTTTCCAGTTTTTAATATGTAAAACAAATTATGTCATTTAGGTGTATATAACATACTGTAATTGTAACAGCCTTTGTCATGAGTAGTGAAATCCTTGCAACATTAAATTTTGGAGAGTCTTCTGTAACATAAAAAAACACAATGTTGCACGCACAAGAATAATTATAACATTTCAGAACCGGGTAGATACTTGCCTATGTTACTTGTGTTGATGTTATTGTATAGTGATTTAGATTTGTTACCACATGTCTGTAGGAAAATGAGTAATATTCATATTGTTATGTGCTCACAAAATATTAAGAAATATTGGCTAGAGGCATTTCACAATGTTCAGTTATATTCAGTGGGAAAATTCTCAGAAGCAATAAGGTGAAACTTAAGGTTAAAGCATTACGTTTTTAAAATTTTAATCCAATTTTTTATAGAAAAGTAAATAGATCAGGTAGCGGATGACCATGCAACTGAACTGACAATTAATTTACTTATGTTTCTTAATATGAAAGATGGGACAGTTGGTTAAACAGTTAAAATTTGCCAAATTTTAAAAAATGTAGTACATAAATACAGAGCAACCCCTGCTCCTTTCTAGCACTGATGTTGTTATCTAGTTTGGTAATGCAACATCTGCAAGAAAGCATGCAAATTCAGAGAGCATCAAGGAGCCCACAACAGAGACCATACTGGAGGAGATCATTTGGGAACAGGTGTTTTTATGGTTCACCATGTACACTATGGCAAGTATTTTGCTACAGGAGCTCCAACAGATTCTCATAATAAAAAATATGCCCGCTGATCTAAAAATATTGGCTGTCTCTGACCTATATATCTCATTTTTAGTGATGCTACTTTCTTCCATGAAGAAAATCTCTTGTCCTGAATTGTTAATTAAAAATATAACAGATTGCAAGAATTTACACAGTTTTTATAATTGGATATGTAGCTTTGGATCCTACGATTTCTTGCATAAATGGGAGAAGTTAGGGTTCTTCCTCCTAGCCCCTCGCTCAATAGGTATTTGCTCTTTTCTGCATATCTCATTGTGAACTGTTCTAGAATAATCCTAGAAGTGACTTTTTCAAAATATAATACGTTATGTAAAAGAAGTGTTTGGATGAAAGCCATCAATGTTTCTTTTATCCAAAACTGACATGAAGCTGACAATGACTATGTTACATTGTTTTTGATCAGAACTCACAGAAAACTGGGCCTGTAAGACCATATAAAATATTAAAAAGTTATTATAGATAGCATTTGACTAACTGGCTCTCTTTTAGGAATGTTCAACTTTTTTCAAGCTTCATATTTTAAATTCAAAGGATAATGGCAGAGTTTGTTTGATCAAGAATTTTGTTGTTAAATAACTCTAAATATTGTCTGCTTTCTCTTCAGCTATTTGCATCATATTGGTGCATTTATTGATAAGATACAGACTGCATTTCTTGCCAGAGAGTGTTGCTGTTGTTTCTCTAGGTGAGTACTAATAGTAGCAGGAAAATTTATTTTGTTCTGTTTGAATAAATGATAGTCACTGATATTTTCGAAGTCCAGATTGTAATTTAATCCAATGTTTGCTTTTTTGTCATTTGCCTGTACAACACATTTCCTTCATAAGATTCAACACAGTGTAAGTAGTTCTCCCCCCTCCCCCACAGAAAAACCCTGTGAAGTTCACTAGTGTGAAGGGGAGAAGTAATATGATTGGTTCCAAGTCAATTTATTAAACAATTTATTAGACGGATTTTTATGGCCAGGACATGGGTGACTGTGAGAAAGGCAGTCACTGATTATCATGCCTGAACAAGGATTTTAACCTACAGCCCTCAGATTGAATAAAGCCCTCATGATAATTCTACATATTAGTTTTAAGACAGTGAAGGATGCAGATTATTATTGTGCAAGGAGGAATGGCAATATCCAAAACCCTATCTGTACATCTGGCACTACTGTTGGCAGTTTCAACATCATCTTGGGCCTTCGTGGCGCAGAGGGTTAAGAACACTGTACTTTGTAATTAGGTATTCAGTTCCTAGCTGCCTGCAATTTAGCAGTTCGAATCCCACCAGGCTCAAGGTCAGCTCAGCCTTCCATCCTTCTGAGGTAGGTAAAATGAGAACCCAGATTGTTGGGGGCAATATGCTGACATGGTAAACCGCTTAGAGAGGGTTGCAAGCCCTGATAGGCGGTATATAAATACAGTGCTATTGCTATATTCCCTTGGTCAAGCTCTCTTGCTGTGAGTCTCTGTTATGCACCTACAGTGTTCGGCCCATGTAAAGCACTGCCCTTCCTCTCACAATTGATACCTAGGAAAAATAAGGCTGGTGACCTTATGCTAGGAACCTGAGCAGAATCCCAAGCAGAGGATTACAGGTTGGAGACGGACTTCCCATATTCACCCTGAGAAGACGATAAATGAGTATGCTTGTCTACAGATACCAATCTTTCCAAAGAGCAGGGAAAGGACAGAAAATTATATGGAAAGAAATTGCTTTTGAATTGACCATTTCTCTCTGTTTCTTTCTTTTATAGCTATTAGCATCCTTGCTTTTTAGCCCTGCCTCTGAACATCAAATATCTTTCTTTGCTCCCTACCTGGTCATTTAGCCATATTGGTCTCATAAAATGAGGAGTAAGATACAACAAAAAGCATTCAATTTCTCTGTATGTCTTGGCCAAATGCAATCTGGGTCTTTTGTGTTTCTGTAGTTTATTCCCAAATATATCCTCTTCTGTCAATCAATCAATTCTAGTAGATACAGGTAAAATTTGAGAATTACAATAGGAGAAAAGTATCTATGTTATGGAACCCAATGAAAGTTACATTCCAGGGATTATCCATTAATTTGGGTGTTTTATTGCAGGTGAAATGTGATCAGTACTGGCCAGGACGTGGTACAGAGACCTATGGGTTAATCCAAGTGACTTTACTGGATACGGTTGAACTTGCAACTTATACAGTCCGAACATTTGCCCTGTACAAGGTACTGGAAAAGCGGGGGAAATGAGTTATAGTGGATGGATTTTTAAGAAAGAGAAGAAGGAATTACATGTTTATCACTAAGTGCCGTATAGATTTAAAACAACATGCTACAATCAATTATAGCATCATAAAATAAAATAAATAAAATGGGCCATGACATATAATAAGAACTCATTAATAAGGCTGATAAATAGAAATCCCAGCCCCATAGACAGTGTAGTCTTCCTTACTTCCCAAAAACATATTCATCATTTTTGTGTCCAATCAGTTTGAAAAGAGAGTGGAACTGGACAGCCCAACATCTTGTACTAACTGTGTGTCTTTATAAATACGCGCATCATATCACTGTAAAGAGTTTTAGTGGTTCTTCATGAATTTCAAGTCTGCAGTGCAAGCCAAGTATGTTAACATATATTGTACAGATCTCTTACCCAGGGAAATTGAGACTAGCAACTCCATCACTAAATGATACGGCCATAAAGTGAAACATCACATGACCATGCTTAAGCTAATTCAGTTCCAGGTGCTCATTGCTGTTACGCATATCATGTGACTGCTACTTCCTGCCAGCTACCCCATTGACTTTGCATGTTGGAAACTGACTTGAAGGTCTCAAATGGTGATCATGTGACCACAGATTGCTTTGACAATGATAAATATGCCAGTGCTGAACATCTGACTCAACAATCAAGAGATTGTGGCTATGCTTCAACAGCCAGAAGTTTAAAGACTGGTCATAAATTTCTTTTTTCAGCATAATAGTAACTGCAAATGGTCACTATAACATCTATCGATAAGTGAGGACTATCTGTAATTAAATATTGTATTGTATGTAAATATTGTATTGTATGTAAATATTGTATGTAAATAGCCTGAGGAAGATTGTTTTTAAATATTTAAAAGTAGTTCCTCAGATAATGTCAGTCCTACTAGGTAGACCAGGAAATCAATTCTACTGGAAGACTGAAACTATTTTTAATGAGATTGGCTATAATAATAAGAATCTTATAAAACTGATAATGCTTCAGTGAATTAGGGAGTCATGTGCCTGAGCTACTTCTGAATATTATGTCTGTGGTCTTGACTTCAAAAATGTTTCAGCCCCTTTTGCCTTAGTAACAATTCCTGCACATCTCTGTTAAGGTCATCTTCTTTAACTGTCTGTATATACTGTATCTTCAGAATTGCATAAGTATTCATATTACAGACACAAGAAAATTCATTAAACAACAAATCACAGCAAGGATATATAAGAATATTTTTTTTAAAATAGAACTAAATGATACAGAAAATAAGCATGTAATAAGAGAAGATGTGCAATCATCTTGCATGTTGAAAAAACCTTAGTTCTCTATGGTACATGAGTACCAAATCAAGGAATTCATCTGCTGCCCATTAATTCCAGCTAAAGTATTTCAGCTTTATCTGCAGAATGGCTCCAGTGAAAAAAGGGAACTGCGACAGTTTCAGTTTATGGCGTGGCCTGACCATGGTGTGCCAGAATATCCTACTCCTATTTTAGCATTCTTAAGACGAGTAAAAGCATGCAATCCTTCAGATGCTGGCCCAGTGGTTGTACATTGCAGGTAAGGCTGATTCCTACACATGTAAATCTATGATGATGAACAATATGATGGGGGGAAACTATAAATCTCTGTATTATGGCAATGCTGCATATTTGGGGATTTACAGGCAACCTACTGCTGCAGCAACAATAGTATTGGCATTATACAGTAATTCTTCTGCTAATATATACAACATAGTCAAAGTTCTTAACCCAATATTTTCTTTAAAAAAAAACCATATTATTAGAAAAATTAAGCATTAGTATTGGAACTTTGGAATGAAATTCTACATATGTATCCAATAGCACAACTAGACCATCTCACTGAACTTGTGCACACGTGAATCTTCACAAAACATGCCATTATTATTATTACTGTGCTTCTTCTATTTTTCATTTAAAATTGAAACATGAAAACAAATAAAAATCTCACTAAAACAATAAGATGAAATATCCCAAAAGCGGACATGTACATGGTGGTAAAATGATCATGACAACAGAAAAACATATTGGCATTTGCATGTACATAAAAGCACAAAACTGCAGGTATTATGTAAGTATACAGATACCATACAGACTATTTGCATGCATAGTGATAAATTCTTATGCTGCAGTTTGGAGCTAAAAAAAGTGCTTCAGCCATAAACTTTAGTTCACTAGGAATTGGCATCTTATCCAGCCAGTGATTTATCTCTTGCAGCTGAGTGGGAACTATTACTGAACAAACCTCTTCATCATTGCAGCTTTCACAAACTCCTTAGAATCAGTATTTAATGTTCTCTCTTCATGCTCTGGTTCAGATGGGAGTCATGTATAATTAACAGATACTTTCTCCCTATTAAAATCCTGTAAAGAATTGCACATGGGCAGCTGCAAGGAACGTCCTGCTGCAGAATTCTTTCCTGTCAGATACCGTATCTGTTGCTTGTTGATGGGTTGTCAGTTGTTTGTCCCATAAGGACTGCCATCACTAAGTAAGATTAGGTTACATTGGCCTTCCACAGTAAGAGATGCTTATGTAAGATAGGGCATAGAATTGCTCAGAAGTTTAGCATCCTAGCAGGTTATATTTTATTTCCAAAGGTCAATCTGTTTCCTATAAGAACTTCTAATAATGCCTAAAATATAAAGGTGACTTTGAAAATAAGCTATTCTTGCATCATACTAGGAAAAGATTCAGAATATCTAGAGCTTTGCCACTGTGCAGAGCCCAATTTCATGCTTTATGCCTTGCTTTTACAGTGCTGGTGTAGGCAGAACAGGCTGCTTCATTGTAATTGATGCCATGCTTGAGAGGATGAAGCATGAAAAGACAGTGGACATCTATGGGCATGTGACATGCATGCGCTCACAAAGAAACTATATGGTGCAGACTGAGGACCAATATATCTTCATCCACGAAGCCTTGCTAGAAGCAGCCACTTGTGGAAACACCGAGGTGCCTGCCCGCAATCTCTTTGCCCACATCCAGAAACTGAGTCAAGTACCTCCAGGTGAGAGTGTCACAGCAATGGAACTGGAGTTTAAGGTGAGTAAAAGATTATTTGCAATGTGTACCTGTGCATGTAAAATCTATAAGAGCAACTATAGGATTAGATAAGATGCTTGCTTGTCATTTCTCACTGACAATTTATTCCTGGATTGAAGGAAGATAATTTTCTAAGGATAATGGTCCTTTGGTATATTTCTACACTTGTAGAGCGTGTTAAAATACAAATGTTAAAATACACTTGGATGCAGAGTAGTGTGCATCCAAACATATCTGTCTTGTACTTCAACATATCTGTCCTGTACTGATAAATTTCTAGAAAAGTATATAGGAAGGCAGATTAAAATGAAGTTCTAGCATCACTAGCAGCTGAAGCTATATCCAGAACCCAGTGGAAATTGGGGTGTTCATAATGTCACTAAGAAAAGTTTACCTGGATATACTTTTTACTTCAAGCCCTTGAGAAACCAAGCTGTTCCAATGCCTCTTGCCTTCGTGGTCAAAAGTATCAGTGCTAGTCAGCATTTATTGCATCTGTAGTAGTGTCATACCAGTATTTATTACAGCTTTGATTATGGCTAATAGCTCTGTTAATTCTTTTAATATGTGTATTTGCCCAGAAAAGACTATAAGACCATGAAACGAAGCCTGCAATGGTGGTGGACCCCATGCCAGCTGCTGGGGCCAAAACCCCGGTGGACCCATGGGCCCCTGCGGGATCCAGTTTTAAAGTCAACAGAATTATTTATTGTACAAGCAGCAGAAGGCAAAACCAGTGCTGAATTGTGAACATTGCTAACTCACCGTACCTCCATTTACTCTCCCCTCTGTTTCTGGGCTTAATCCTTTCTATAGCCAGAGGAAGGAGTGAATGGATAATGGATAACAGCAGCTGTTCTTTTTTCCTATAAATACTAGTCCTGTGAAAGAGTAGTAGGAGTAAGCACCATCAGCACAGTTGGGTGTCTGATCCTGCTTTAATGAGAGTTAGGAGACGGTTAGGTGCAAGATTCAGCAAAGTTTCTTCTTTCTTCCATTACTATCATTCCCAGAGAGCAGAAAAGGAGAGAGCAAGTACAAACACTGCTAAGGCAAGAGAGCCACCAATACTCATTTTTATACCATTTCCCTTTCTATTATGATAAGTATTAATTTTAATGTCAGTCTACCATTTCTAAGTGACTCCTGCTATTAGCAGTTAGCAGTGATAAGAGCAGGAACATAAAACCAGGGACTTGGCAGTAGATTTCAACAACTGCCAGAAATATAAATACCACCCCTACCTTTAAAAGTGACTTGGTCTTAGGCTCAAGAACCACAGAAGGATAGAGGAGAATGCTTCTAAAATCTAATCCAAAATCTCAGTTTGACTTTGCGTTAGATAAAAAGCAAAAGAATTTCTCTTGCCTGCTTTCCAGGCATTTCTTTTGTGATGGAGCACATGAGTAGTTTTCTGGCAAATAAACTTCCACAGAACTAAGAGCAGGAGCAGCCAGGCATGTGGATGTTCATAGATCTTCCTGTACCTGTTTAATGTAAGGATTGGGAAACCTGTGAAAATAATGGATAGGAGGCTTTGGGCTGTTTGGAGGGCATTGCACAATCAGTATCAGACCATATTGCCGAATAACAATATTGTGCAGTGCTGATATGTATGTAGATCAAGTGTGGGCCTGTTTTCATGAATTTTTAGATGAGCAAGATGTGTTGAGATGCTCATCTAAAAAATATAAAGTGGGAGCGCAACGGTTGTGCTTTCCAGTCTTAATGGTACAGTGGCTCAGCAACAAATTCTTAGAAGCGTTCCAATATGAGCAAGAATATTCTCCCTGATGGAATTCATGCTAGTAATTCTTACCTAAACAAGTTCTATCATCTCTTCAGGTAATCTTTTTTTCTGTATTAAGTGTGAAAAATTGTACCTGATGTTGAGAGACCTGTTGCTCCTAGAGTGTTTGTCACTTCTCTTTACAGCTCCTTGCCAATTCCAAAGCACATACCTCACGATTCATCAGTGCCAATCTTCCATGCAACAAATTCAAAAACCGCCTAGTGAATATCATGCCCTATGAGCTGACACGGGTTTGCCTGCAGCCAATCCGGGGTGTTGAAGGCTCAGATTATATCAATGCTAGCTTTGTAGATGGTTACAGGTAAAGTATGCCATCCTGTTCAAAGTCTGAATCTCTTTTGTGATGTTCACTCTTGCTTCTTAAATCTGGACGCTTCTATCAAGCAATGCTGAGAGAAGAAGAGCATACATGGGCCTTGGTGGCTCAGCGGCTTAAGTAACGCTGTACTTTGTAATTAAGTATTCAGCTCCCAGCTGCCTGCAATTTA
>JANHJO010008270.1:535712-547200 GCA_032468235.1 Pseudoxyrhopus heterurus | reverse complement strand
AGGCGCATTGAGCAGGCATCAATTTAGGCCTGAAAATCAGCTGATTAGTATAAGCCGACTGGAGTATAAGCGCTGATCGGCTTATACGCGGGTCAATAATTTTACCCAGGTTTCCTGGGTAAAATTAGGACCTCGACTTATACTCGGGTCGGCTTATACTTGAGTATATACGGGTATTTTTTGTTGCAGCTTTTTTTCTGATTCCAATAAGAGTATAGCTGAGATCAATGGCCCATAACAGATTATATCAGGATCAATTCTCAGAATAAGAAAACTTCATCATCCAATTGTATACCTGCATAAGGATGACCCACAAAAGTGTGATGGCAAACAATTATAAATAAAAGCTAGAGAATCTCTTGTTATTTATCAATCACATTTTCTTAGGAGTGAAAGAATCAGTCTCAGTATCTTCTGCACCAATGTCACCCATATTCATTTTTCAAACTGATTTTTTAAAAAAATTTATTCTAAATCTTCAAAATGATTTTTTTTTTAAAAAAAAAATGCTTGCCAAATTCCTATTTGAAAATAAGATTGAGTATACATTTTTTGCAAAATATACATGGGGCACTAAAATATGATATTTGGGTAAACATATCCAAATACATGAGGCACTAAAAGATGATGTTTGGATAAAGATATTTCATAATATGTTTAAATAATTGCATTTTTCTATTCTCCCGGTACTTTTATTAGCTGCATCCTAACAGAGAAATACAAATTGCTACGGAGAATTGCATTCTGAGCCACTAGTTTGGAAGACACAGACTGTATCACTTCACTTAAATGCAAACCACTTGAAAGCCTGTACTCATTATTGCACCTAATTTTGCCATGTTTTAATAACAGCTATTTAATTACTGGTGTAGCTGTTACTGTTTTATTGTGGAATTAATAACATACAAACTACAATAATAATACCAAGATTATTCAACTTGATATTCAACTAAGCGGCCATCACAGACATTCATACCAAATTTTTCACTTTCAGACTTTAGACCAGCATATACTTATTTTACTCTCTTTTTCCCAAACTCCATCTTTAACCCAGCTTTTAATTTGTTGTGAGGTTGCTGGGTTTTTTTTCCCTGTGGTTGTTTAAGGGACTTTTAGCCATGTTGTATCCTCAGCTATCAAGCTTCCTTGGGTGTATGTCTGTCAATCCCTATTTCTCAGGAAGTTTTTTTTTTTAAAAACAACCCACTGCATTTTATTTTAATCTGCTATATCATTGGTACTTTATGTTTATTATTTTAATAGCTGTAGGGTTTGTTTCGATTTCAAATGCCTCCTTTTAATTGTTTTGCCCAGGTGTGCCTCTTTTACCAAGCAACATATAAAGAAATGGATATTATACGACATAAATCCCATCTGAATTAGTAATTAATTTCATCAGAGTTACTGAGTAATTTGGAATATCAAAAGTGAGCCTGAAGTGCTCTCAATACTAAGTGTTTTTGTATGTGCGCACACATAGGACAGAAAGAAAGCCTATATTGCTTTTTCTGAAAACCTCAAATGTATATGACAACTTTGAACGTTGCTGTAATGCTGTACAAACATCAACATCAAACATTTATTCATTCCCAAGGCCCGTACATCTTCTTTGAGAAACACTCCATCAGGAGATTCCCCAAAGCTATTGACCAAATGCTACAATATTAGTTTCTAAGGGAGAGGGTAGGGTGGGATGGAGGACAGCATTCTGGCTGAGGAAAAAGAAATTGGCAGAAGCTGTGATAGATCAGCTGCAGTTACTTATCGAAGGTTACAAGCAGGTGGTTCTAACATGAGACGCAGGATTTTAATCTGTGTAGTTCTGTGAAGCTACACTGATCGTATCTACAGCTTCTCTGATAAGCCTTCACACTCGAGTGGCAAATTCTTCTGCTGTGGCAAAAAATGATTAATGGAATGATTATGCAGGATTTATCTATACAAGCACTATATTCTAATTAGATGACATAAATCCCCCGCTCTTTAGCCATCTCCTGCCCTCTCTTAATGTTAGCTTCCTAATGCCTCAATGATGCATGGTGGAGTAGACAAATAGGAAAAGCTTCAACAAAAATAGTCCATAGATGCTCAAGTTTTAGGATGGGCAAATTGGTAGGCGGGTTTTTTTTTGTTTTTTTTAAAAAGCACCACCAGGTTAGGCTGATAATATAATTATTGTTTGTTCTCCCACTCATGGTAGAGAGAAAATAAAATATAATGGTGCAATAAAAGGAGCCAGCGCAAAAATGTTCTTAGAAGCATTTGGCCTGAGGTGATGGGTTTTCTACCATTGTCTTAATTTAATCTCCAGGCTGATAAAGAGGACCATATCAATGAAAAGTGATTGCTGTGTAAAAAGCATGCTGATGCTCATCAACAATAGGAGAACATCTATTTGAAGCAGTCATCTGTTTGAACCAAAGTGTAGGGTCCTAGAAGACAAGGCAAGCTTTCAAGAGATGACAAGCTTATACTTTTCATACCAAGTTGACTAAAATAACAACATTGATTTTTAAAAAAATAACAAGAAATAAGGGCAAAAGGGTGCATCTGATGTCTGTACAAGCTGTCGTAGATTCAAGCTTTAGTGGAAAGACAGGTTAAACCTGCAGCCTTGCAATGTGTATCCTATCATGAACCAAGATCCTCCAAAAATCCTAGGATGAAGACATTAGCAAATACTTCCTGTTCCACAATCTTTAAAATTATAATAACAACCACAATAATCATATTCAGCTATTGACCTGTTGAATAGTCCTAATATTTTATGGATTGTTTTTTTTTTAAAAAAAACCTATGATATCTAAAATTCCACATTTCTTGAATGCTTCACCACATAATGGAAGCATGACATATTCTCATTTCATCCAAAAGCCAGAGAACTAAGGGAAGCTGGATTTTTTATGCATATAGTTCTTTTTTTAAAAAAAAATACTGTAATTATTTTGTTCTGCTGCATTGGAGAAGAGTTCACATTTTCCAGATTCTTATTAAAGTTCATGATTAGTTGAATCAATTAGATATGATTTTTGTTATTTGATTCTAAAAGCCAACTCGTGTCAAAAAAATCGGTGGCAGATGACAAAAGCTTTGCTTGCATGCCCATAAATCCATGAAACCTTCAAACCAATGTGAAGGTGCCTAATTTGATTTCCCTAGTCAAATCAGTTTGAAGATTTAATTCAATGGGGTAATTTGACTGATTACCCTTTCAGTCAAATCAAAGCATCACTCAACCATGGTACATCCTATATACTTTATTGTATAATGTTCTTGACAATATTTTGATCAAAATCTGAGCATAAAAGCTCACAGCTAGGGGATAAATATGACATTTCATTTCCCAAAGGTCTTTATGGCTTCTGACTAGACATGTGCAAATCAGTATAATTTGATCTATTACTGTATTGAAGATTTTGATGAAATCAGGAACATATGAGCCTCACGATCCATTCCAAAAAGATGCCAAAATGTAACTGTATGTGTGTTTCTTCCTGATGTTAAAGGTTAGGTTGGATAGCAAACAGAGAATGGCCTTTTTTGCAGATTACAAGTCAAGGAAGCACATGAAGAAACAATAAAAGTTTCAACTTCAACTGAAACAGTGGCATTGAAATATATGTGTCTTGTATTTTTCCTTACTCTGCAGTCTGTTTATTGATGTTATTGTTCGGAGGCACAGAAAAGTTAGGAAGTTATAAAACAATATAGTTTCATCTAAGTAGAGAATTATTCCTCATTGAAAGGCAAACACTGACTTTAGTTGGTCAGCAAAACTAAAAATCCCATTGGCTGATAAAGTTGCAAGCCACCATGAACTCTAGAATTATTTGGAGAGTTGGAATTCTAACTGCATTGCAAAAAATACTTGGTAAATAACTATCATGGTTTAATAATAACAAAGACAGTAGATTTGCAACTGCATCTTGGAGCACACATAGGCAACTATCTTGATTCTGATTAATAAAATTATGCAGTATGCTAAGATAGAACCTCATAAATATCCATGGAATATTTTATTAGATGATTATAAATACTTAACTTCATTCCTTGCAAGTCATCACATTGGAAAGAAGAAGAAGCTAGGAAAAATTAGGATGTGCAAATAAGGCAACATAAATTGTGTGTATGTGTGAGCACAAAGGCATATGATGTTCTAGTTTTAAAGCACTACAAAATTGAAAAACAAAATCTAATTAAAATGCAATAGGTTTTACAAAAGACTTGAACTAGAGGCCCACAGATAACATCTTTTTCTCTGTAATATTCTCTGGAATGATATTAGTACAATAGATATTAGTATAAACACAATTGCATTGTTACATTCTAAGATAAATTCTAATTGGCTACTTTTCACAGATCACCACTGAGTTATGCATGATTCTAAACTATGTAGAGAAAAAAACATATGTTCTGTTACATCTAATTATTGTCTACCCATGTGAAGGGATACAAGTAATCATGAGAGTCAGCTGACTTGCTAAATATCACAATCCCTTCCTATGTTTAAAAATTACATGTATTTAAAACACCTAAAGATGACCAGAGAAACACAAATGGAATTAAGACTCTCCTAGAATATCTAAGAGTCCTGCTTGTCATTCTAGAACAGGCATGTCCAACTCACAGTCCATGGGCTGCATGCAGCCCTGGAAAGATAGTATTGTAGCCAGGGGTGGGTTCCTACCAGTCTAACCGGTTCGGTGATCCCATGCGCATATTCCATTAGCAGACAAAGAAGATTCTTACCTATTCTGCAGCTCCAGAGTCAGGACAGCTGACGGGCAGTATTTGCCCTGCTGTGCCGATCAGCTGTGCTTAAAATGAAGGGAATAAAGGCAGCTATAGTGCAGTGGTGGGTGGATGGGACCAGCTGATCATCAGAACTACCGGTCCGAACCGGCAGCAGCCCACCAATGAACTTGCTAGATAATACTAGAAACTCCAAAACTTGTTTCAGCCTAGTTTCTATTTTCAAATGTCTGCTATTTGACCATAAAAGAATTATAAACTAGCTGCCATTTTCGTAAGGCTCTGATTTACATTAATACTGAGTAGAAATGTGCTTCTTGATGACAGGTTGAAAGATGACCATTCCAGTAATATTTCATCTGAGATTAAACAAATAATTTTGGCCAGTCCCTAGGCCATACAACATCTGAAAAAAAAAAACCCTTCTTAAAATGTATTCTGAGGTCAGAATAATCAATCCAATATGGCGAAAGACTTCTAGATCTATTCCTCCATCTCTTATTTTATTCTTCTATCCTTAATATATGAAAATATTGTTTATTCACATTTTTTTAAATGGTCAGAAATAATATATTTGAAAACATTTATTCAATATTGTATTTCATCTTCATGACAAATCATACATCTCTCAAAAAATTGCTTTCTCATATCAGATGCACAACAATGAGAGTTCCAAAATTCCACAGATTAAAATCTAATTGAATTTCAATATTTTGTAATTGATGTATTTGCTTTGTCACCTCAAACATTTGTTGATCACTATTTAAATTTTGCCCGGCCCAGAAATGCCTGGTGTCTGGTCTGTTTACCTAACATAATATATGTTTTGGGGTGGGAGGGGATTTAAAAAAAATGAGAATATTTCCAGAAATGGAGAGAGATTTACACAAGTCCATATTTTTCTCTATTGAGCAAAACTTGAATACACTGCATGTTAAGTGGCAGATATGACTAGAGCAGTAAAAATTGATGTTAAATGACAATAGAATTGTCAAATAATATAGGAATTGTCAAATAATAAAATTATAAATTGTTTTAAATTTATAGTTGGGCTACTGTAATTTGCTTTATATGGACTGACCTTGGATGATTCAGAAGCATTGACTACTAGAGGACAAATGTGGTGACTTGTGTGCTTAATATTCAGTTTTGCAACAATTCTCATATCACATACCTGCATTGGGTACTAGTGTGTTTCAAGTGCAATATAGGGTGCTATCACCTGTCAAACCCCATATGACTTGGGGCCAGAGTGTATAAGAGACAGCCTTTCTCAGTTGAATTCTGCCTGCCTAGTTGAAGTGGCCAACTCCTGCTGAAGATGCTCAAAGAGAGATGGGAGGAGGTTTGTCAACATGTACTTTATCTATGAAATAACTAACTCTCATGCCATGTAGAGGCTTATAAAACCATAGTTGTGTTTTTCATTCTTGGCAACCTGGCTGGATTGAACTTCACACATCTTAAAGTTGCCAAGGTTGAAAAATACTGCTCTAGTTTTTCCAGAAGGTGTTTGGACATTGATATATTCAGTCTTGGAAATGATTTTGTTAATAACAAGTTACTATAAGGCATTATTATTATCCATTTGATAATGGATTTGTATTTTTAACCTTATCTACGGTCCCTTTTGCACCGAGATGTAAATAAATATAAATAGTAAATAATATTCTAGGTTTTTTTATAATTATGCTAGCTTTTCAATAATTATTCTAGCTTTTCAATAATTATCAATACGTTTGTGATATTCCCAAATGAGTGGCTTGCTATTACAAAGGTTTCCCAACTGTTAAGAATAAGTGTGGAAACAACAACTTTAAAAAATGTTGGTTTTGTGTTGGAATTTGCTGTTTATCTTGTATAGAATGTCATATACTGCTAGGTGTCATGCCATCTTTCTGTCATTAGGTTTTCTCTTTCCCAAGTGCTAATTGGAAAGGCCTCATTGTGGTTTGGTTTTAATTTGGCACATGGTGCGTGGAATGCTTTTCTTTTTGAAAATGTGCCAGCTCTATTTGTCTAGGGCTGGAGAAGTCTGCTTCCTTGTCAACTGCTCTTTTTTAAATAGCTTTCACAGTTAGACAGCCATCTTCTTATTTCTGATGGGTAACTTACCGAAAAACTTTTCCACAAAACATATTTCTTAGTGCTTGAGATCATACTCACATCTATGGAATTTTTCTTTCACATTTCTTGGTTTCTTAGTTTTTTAGAATTGTTTTTCAAAGAATTTTGTGGATCAACTCTTCAACAAAAAAGACTGGTTGCATTGACCTGGCTTTCTTCTTCTTCTATATTTATCTCTAAAAGGCAAGTGATACTGCTTAAGCTAGTGAAATTATACAGATTGCTGGAGTTATCTGAAGGAGAAACCTGATCCGATTTCTTGAAAATGTTGTTTTTCTTTTAAGTATTTTATATTATATTCTCTCCCAGCTGGGGTTGGTGATCATTTAAGGCAGCTGAAGGCCAAAACCATTTCTGGACTTACTGTCTAAAATGACAGTTTTTGAGAGTCTGCCAGCCAAGACCTGCAGCCATGAGAACAGGAGTGGAAAACCAGAAGCATTGGCTGTGTCTGTTCAGTGTCAGTTTCCATTGAATAACTGTCTCCTTTAGACCTTTGCAATGAAGAGAGAAGTGGGGCAGTGCCACTTCATCCAGAAGGGGTGTCTGGAAGAGCTCTTAATCACAAGATAGTTTAGCTTATCTCTCCAGCCTCTCTGTCATTCCTCCTGCTTTACCCTTGATGGTTTATGCAGCAAAAACTGAGACAACCAAGCCTTATCTGTGTGAAGCTTATAACATTGAAATGGCAATTTTGAATATATATATGCAAGGGTTTTGATTATACAATTCCTTTCTTAGTAACCAACAGTCATTCTCCTTGTGACAAACATTTTATTTCTGAAACAATGAGCATTGCTTGGTTTAAAGGAAATCCAATTTGATTCATAACAAAAAAGTTATAGTGGAGATAAATGTTATGGTTTGAAGGAGGTTGGATGGAGGATTTTAATGATTTTCTCATTTTATTTTTATATGCATTAAATATTTGTAACACATTTGTGTAGAATGCTAACTGGTATATTAATTTGTCTCAATTATTTATGTTTAGTTTGACAAAAACTCTTTTTAAAAAATATTTTCTAGGAATATTTTATCTCTTTTTTAATTCTAATATTTTAATTTATTAATTCAGAAATTATGTCTGTTTTTAAAGTCACACTGCATTAACTTGATTTGGAGTGACTGCCAGGGTATCCAGAGAGATGGAAAATATTGTTTTGACTTAAAAATCTGGCCTTTTGCTTCTGTTTAGCATTGGCCATAATAAACACTGTGCCCGTTAATTTACTGAGATGTACAAATGCACCAATTAAGGGTAACAAAATAAACTTAGGGTTTTTTTGGCAGACAGTTGTGGATGTAATTTTTCAATGAATTCACTCTATTGATATGGGTATCTTTTCAAATGATTACATAGGAAAAGACTTGGCTGTGAAATCTGAGAAATAGTCTAAATTCACAAATTGAATTAAATCGTTATGTGGTTGTTGTTTTGGTTTAATGTGTTATGTGGATCAAGCTATATTATAAAACATGGTTTACAGGTCACCATATTATGTGACCTATGCTATTGTGGCTTGCTTAGCAAATCTTTGATTAATAACTACCTACTGTAAACCCAATCAATGGATATAATTCCTCCTTCTCTTCAAGAGCTGGAGTTGATAACACCTTTTCCATATAACCAATTACATATAGTCCTTACATAATGACCATAATTGGGACCAGCAACTCCAATGCTAAGCAAAATATCACATGATCACAATAGACCTATGACCTCACTTCCATCATGGTCATTAAACGAATCACACATTTTAAAATTTATTTTTAAATTGGAGCATTATGCACAGTAATATCAATAAAGAGTAACTCACTTGATAGAGTCCCTTAGCTTCTTTTGGTATTATGTGCTTTTAAGCTTATTTTTCACACTACCATGAGTCTTTTTGCAATTGAATCACCTTAGGAATGGAATGACTAAAATAATAATAAAAATACACTTAATTGTAATTGGCAATGTTCATTTCTTAATGAAGAACATTTAACCAAAGTTCAGAAATGTGCTAATAACTCTAGATCTGATCTAGGGAATTAGACTATATTTGTAGATTTGATTGAACCTAAATTTTTAGGGGAGAGAGGTAAACCTTGTGCAGCCAACACAGCAATCCAATGATGGGGAGAGCTGGGAGATTTCATTATGCAACATCTGGAGAACAACAGGTGTCCAACTTGTGAGGTATGATGAGATGGGCAGAAATGTTTTTATAAGGTTGAAGTGCTTAGTAGAATGCTGTTTCTCGATATATTTCTTCATTATATGCTAATATGCATAGTGGCCTGCAACTTTTATTAAAGGGCTGTTAGTGAATTAAGAAAAAATCATATTTGGACCAATAAAGAATCGTATTTCAGACTGGGAAAGCAACTTATTAATGACTGTGGCAGCATTTTCAGTATCTCTGCTTCTTAAGATGTTCAGTAACTGTTACTTGAAAGTCTGCTTTTCATTATTTCCGTATCATCTGCTAGCAAAAAAAAATAATTTGGAAAGAAGCAACACCAAGCAGACTTTTATTTAAAGCAGATCTTGAATCCATGACACATGCAGAGCTAGTTTGGTGTGAATCAATTTCTCTTATCCACACTATTGTACAAAGATGTGTGATTTCTAGAAGAGCAAGCTAATGGAAGCCTTATTTTTAAATTATTTAAAGGATTTTTATCCTGCTGTTCAGAGAAGCATATTACAAAGATCAGAGAATAGTCTGTTCTTGCCCACAGCATTACAGTCTAAAATGATATGGCATAAAAGAAAGAGGGTATTGATGGGAGGGAAAATAAACATATGTTCTAGATTATTGTTTCAAGAATTCAGCAGCAGTCTGTGATTTAATAGATGAGATAGCTAGATCCAAACTAGGACTATTAGGTCTTGACTGACAAACTCCAGATGACTGCTTAGGGAAATGAAGAGGCTCCAACTCTTTGCTGCTGTATCATGGTCATCTGAAGTTTTGCAACCTAGATCTGGTAGCCCAAATCTAAACACAGTAGACTGATTGCTGTTTGTTTCCTCTGTTAGGCTCAATAATGCAGTTGCTCTCTGGAGATAAGGATTTTTCAGCCAAAGCTGTTTGTAAGATGTTTGACATTTTCTGATTGTAACTTGTTCTCCTATTGATGCTTTAATGCGTACTGGTAATAGCAATTCATTCTTGGAGGTAATGGTGTTAGCTTAAACTATAATCATATTCAAGTAGTTCTTGACTTACGATTCGTTTAGTTAACCATTCGAAGTTACAACAGTACTGAAAAATTGACCAATGATCATTTTTCATACTTATGATCATTGTAACATCCCCATGGTCATGTGATCAAAATTCAGACACTTGACAACTGGTTCATATTTATGATGGTTGCCGTGTCCAGGGATCATGTGTTCACCTTTTGTGACCTTCTGACAAGCAAAGTCAATGGGGAATCCAGATTCACTTAACAACCATGTTCCTAACTTAACAATGCAGTGATTCGCTTAACAAGTGTGGCAAAGAAGGTTGTAGAATGGGACAAAACTCATTTAACAACTGTCTTGCTTAACCAAAGAAATTTTGAGCTCAGTTGTGGTCATAAGTCAAGGATTACTTCTATCATGGAAAGTGTGGGTTAAAGTCTTATTTTATACATCTGCTAATGATGTGTGGCTTAGTATAGCACCATTTCAAAGATAGGTGAATGCACGTATATTTCCTGCATATTTTAGCCTTAGTGTTTCTCTGAACAGATTCCAACTTGGAGCGGAGAACACGATCTGTCAGTTGATTCAGCCTTGACTGCATTAAATAGTAGGGTACAGTTCCAAAAAAACACTGCATCATGTGTTAACCATGCCTTTTAAAGAATGTATATACATTGTAACAGGAATGATTACAGACAACATCTGTTGCCCAACCAAGTAGGTTCTATGTCTACAAAAATAATGATCATGCAAAAATGTTAATTATATTTCTGTATGCCTTGTTAGAAGCTCCTGATGTACATGTAAACTGATGGAAACTACCTTTTGATGGTAGACTCTGCTAGCTGGAATTTTGCTTTTAATTTTTCCTGGAAATTATACAATTTGTTATATAGTCCATAACATTTCAAAATGTTTAAGTTCTGATCTTTTCTTTTTATGCAAAAGTTACTTCATTTGAGTTTTGGAGCAAGCCTGCACAGGTGAGTTTTGTATTCTTGATTGGCATTTCAGTTGTAAACCTGATATACATTCCTTTCTGTGTGCTATCACTGCTTCTACCATTATGTAGGCTACAGAAAAAGCTACCATATTATCATGTTATCGGTGGGAAAAAGAAATGGAAATGGAAGTTACTAAGTACTTAATTTTCTAAGGAATTGAGGGTAGTGATATAGGATGAATAGTACCAAAAACAGGGATGTTTCTGCTGGTAGATCTTTGTGTGGTTAAAAGTAGATTGCCAAGGTTTGATCCCTAAATATTCAATGGTAGCAACATCAAATACAATTATCTTCTTCTCTTCCCAATTACCGTATATACTTGAGTATAAGCCGACCTGAGTATAAGCCGAGGTCCTAATTTTACTCAGGAAACCTGGGTAAAATTATTGACCCGAGTATAAGCCGATCAGTGCTTATACTCGAG